>DWON01008255.1:0-12265 GCA_018251015.1 Phocides pigmalion okeechobee
ATCTCCTCATAATCATCAGTCAACTTAGGAAAGTGTGTCATTAAAATTGCTTCTGTGCCGTAGCACTTTGGGGTTATTGTAATGTTAAAGATTGTAATACTCAAACATGTATTTATTATTTAAAGAGGAAACTTCACAATGAGATTGATGGTGATTATTTATTCAAAATAAATTATGCAAATTATGACAATTAGCACCTTCTAGTATTTCATCCATTATAATCCCGTGCTAGCTTAGAATAATGGAGCTGCTCGTCGGTAATTCACTAAGCGATGCTATCGGTTGTCGATGGACCCCTTTTTATGAGGGCTCCGCAGATAGAGAAAGAGTTGGCAAAACCAGCCAAGTCCAATGTTTATTATGTCGCGGCGACCTGCCGTTAGGGACCGCATTGCAACTCGTTATTTGCTAGTTTAACTGTTAACTGTATTTACTTAAAATAAGGTTTAAAACATTTATTTTATCAAACGTTTTACAAAAATCAATTACTGAGAAAATAATTTGCTTCATAAATATCGGCGAATAAACTTTAGGTTTGGTTATAAAATAATGTGCTACAACGCTATTTAATTTTATGTGTATAATACATTATATAGAATTGTCTATATTTTTTAAGCTTTCATATTTACAATGATGAAAATTTTAATACTAATCACCATAAAAACCTAACCTAAACAATCTAAAGGGAGTCCGTGCTCTCACGGACATTAACGTCATGCTTTAGTATGTTGTTTAGACGGTTTCAATAATATTATTGTCATCAGAATATAGAGAAACAAGATAATATTTATTCGTCGTGTAATCTACTACTTGTGTCTGCCTCCCTATCCTGTTCTAGCTGCTCAATAATTACGTACTATGAGTAACAAGGAATTTCTAAAATCCTGTAGCACCATGAGCTTTTATCACACAGAAAGCTTGAGAAGACTGGCATTTACAGATATCTGTTTTCCATATAAAGGTAATACCTCGTCGTGGTTTATTTTGCTGAGGCATATCCACCACACCTATTCTTCCTTTATTGTTATAAAGGTCATTGTCAAACGTCCTTGTGTTAATTTTATTTTTAAAGGGTGCGTAAGAAGTCCTGAGGACAAAGTTGGAACGTCTGATTTAAATAATTAATAAATTAAAACATTACTAGATTCGTTAAATTAGTGAGATGTACTTGGTTTGCTAAATTAATATATATACATAATTTTCAACATATTATACATGATACTGGTATATATAATTTGAAGTAGAAAACGATTATGCGATCCACTTAACCGTAACGTAAATGGTTTAACTGCTAATAGATATCTGTAAATCACCTAAAATAGGTTTGAACACCTACTCTCAGCAAGATTCTTAAGTCAGTTAGTCACAGATGCGTTACTATTCCTGAAGACTGAGATGGTCGCCTGGATTTTAATTGTAGCCGTCAATCATACCTCTTCAACCAAACCTAAACTACTTCACTGAGATTCTATGGGTGGGGTGGTACCTCCCCTAAAAACCAAAGGTCTACCTATTAAAGTATGATAATTTTGAGATATTTACTTATCTTTCACCAAAATCACAGAAGCACAAACAGTGCTGCTATAAGATAGAAATAGTTGTAATGGCGATATCACTACAACCAGCCTACTAAAAGCTCTGCCACCATTAAATTACGGTGATTTTATTAAAGTAGACCGCGTACAAAACTGATAGTGTCGTAGTGTAAATTACAAGGGACACCATTACTATAATAAATATGGAAGGGATTTATGAAGTTACCTCTCATAAGTAGCAAAATCGCCGGAGTAAGCGGCTTGACTGGTGGCTAAATCAAGGATGCCAATGACTGTTATAACATGGAAATAAATTTACCTATGAGGACACATTTGACGAAAAAATGGACAATTATATCATAACGATGGTGCTCGGTGTTTTCAATATTATTAATGCATGTTATTGCATATGCAATTATTAATGCGCACACTATTGGAGAAGAGAAGACATCAGAAACAAATCATTTTTCATTGGATGGCTTTTTCAAATTTTGTTGCATCATTATTCTAAGTATTCTTCATATGATTAAACCTGGCATGTAGCGTATTAAATAAATGATACAGGTCTTGGGCTTCAGGAAAGTTCATAATGGTTGACTTTATAACAGAATTTAGTATCAAAAAGTAACAGTCTAGTAATAGATACTTAATAAAAAAGTGGCTTTATTTATTGTGATCTCCAATAAAGTGTATTTGATTTGTATTTTTCTGGATATTCGGACTACTTTAGAACGAATCGAGCTCATTCTTCATAAGCTTTTGGTGATATAGCAATGAGTTGCTTAAATTAAACAACAGAACCTTAATAAAAATCGGTTTTATCTGTTGCCAACTTATTTTTTCTTTACTTTTTTAATATGCACAAAACATCTTTACTTATTTTTCTTATTCAATAATAATTTAAAATTACAAAATCTCTGATTAAGTGAAACGCTTATATTTATTTTTGGAATAAGTATATCATCTGTGACCAATAATTCATATTAAAAACTCGGACTGTAGGCATCCTTAGAGTAGATGACCTATAGTGATATTATGAAGTATTTAACGCGCGGTAGGGCAGGGCGTAGCGCGACGCGTGCGCAACTAGGCTTAGTGGGGGGTGCCGGGGAGGGGAGGAGGTTACCGAAGGGACAAAACTTGGAGCGAGTGGTACAAACTATGAACAGAAAGCTATTTCGCAATCATATTTTGCGTATTACACCAAATTTACTAATCTAAACGGCCATTTATTAATTTTGCGACCACAAAAGATTAAATGATAAAATGGTCAGTGTAAAGATCACTTGATTGGTACATAAATTAGTGAATGAAAAGATAAAAGAGTTACACATTAAAAATAAACAAATTTAACTTTAACATAATAGGCGGTCTTTTTCCTTAACAGTGATTTCCCCTAAACCATCTTATGATTAGCCGATAAGTTAAATTAAACTAATTTCCTTCAATATTCTTGATTACGGCGGTCCATTGAATATCTGGATTTTTGCTTCAAACTCTATAATAGTTGATTACAGCCCGCCAGTGAGTACCTGCTTTCTATATCAACCACCCTTAGAACTGATTACGGCTCACCAATGCATACCCGGATTTGCAAATCAAACGCTATCGAAATTAGTTACAGCTCGCCAGTGGTGGGTGTCCGGCTTTGTACGTGTTGAAACTTGAACTTGAAACATCAGTTCATCAGTCAACAAGAGTAGCAAACAACCAAGCAAACCACCTGATGTTAAGTAGTCGCAGCCTATAGACATCCACGTACAACCACAAACACGACCGAAATCCTATCTGAGCTCGAACGTAGATATTTTGCTACTCCTGAGGACTTAGATGGACGCCTCGATTAAAAGTGTAACCGGCAACCGCACCTCTACAATCGAAACACAAGTAATGCTTTACGGCGGATTATGAGGGCGGATTGCACGTCAAACGCTCGCGATCGTAACTTGGCGGTGCCGTAGGAAGAGTGGCCGGCTTGGCGCGGCGTCGTGCAGCCATCGAGCGGCTATTGATAAATCATCGACAGGCCACGCGCGCCCCCGGCTGTCGCAACCGACAACCGACTCAGATACACACAGGCACAAAGGTTTCCAATACTCTAAGCTTTTAGGTAAACTTGCCGTAAAACTTTACGGTCACACGAAAAATACGCATTTATTCAGACTGTAATCACGAAATTTGAATACCAACAAAGTTTAACTATATAGGTTTCTGTTTTGTTTCAAACTAGTATTATATTTAAAAAAATATAACTAAAATCGTCTTAGTGTCCAAATATAGAAAATAAATAAATATGATTTTGATGTTATTTGTTTATACAAATAATAGACTAGTTCTCGATACAACACAAGTCTCTTCAGACAGTGATCAGTAATTGAATTAAACAGATTGTTACCACTGGATCTTGAAGGCGTAACGAAAGACTAGCGATATTTTTTTAAAAAACATACCTTCCGAACATAGTCTAATTAATATATTTTTTGTCTTAAGCAATTATTCAATCTTAAATCTATGGCCCAATGTTCGTAAATCTTGTTGTAAACCTCTGGCATCATCATTAGCCAACATTATTACCTACTCTTATCCAACGATAAGAGGCGTAATGAGCGCATCTGAGAAGGTATTTCTGCGTGGGCGACATCACATGTCTTAATTAAACCAACACACACTAATTAAATCACTAAGACGTTGCCTGTAATTGGTGGTAATTGCGAATTGCGAATAGCGAATTGTCTTTAGTCCCAATAAAGGTTAGAGGTATCCAGTTCACACTAAGGAATTTAAGTCTGAATTAATTTACTAAATCGTGGTCCGAGCCGTTAGTTATGTACTTGCTTCCATTCGTTTGTTTAACCTACATTAAACGGACAACAACGACATTAAGTTTATTACAAAACCAAGCGTTTTGTTTTACCATTTCGGTAATGATGTGGTGGAGTGGATACAGTCTAAGCCTCCACCAATAGTGAATCCTTCCAAGGTCCCACTGTTGACCAAGGGATCCTTGGGACATAAAAAGGTTACAGCTAACCCACAATATGCGGATCGTCTCATGGGTTGTGGAGGGCACTTTTCAATTACCGCACATACTTTAAGAATACAAAAATACCATGTCACTTCGTGTAATTTTACATTCTTGGATGGGTATCCTCGTGAAACCGTTTTTGCCATTTCCAAGACATGTCCGGCAAATACGAAAGAAGGTAAGACTGATCAATGTACCGCGCCAATCATCATGATTAAATCATATGAGGTTTTTTTAGATTTATTGTATTCGTTAGTTATAATTTAACGTCATAGGCGAACAAATGTTACCGACATAGCATTCAAAATTTGCAAGCTAAAGTGGCAGTGGCCTGGCCACAACGCCCGTAGGACGGCCAACCGATGGGGCAGGACGTCCTCGAGTGGCGACCACGTCTAGGCAAAAGGAGCACAGTGCATCCCCCGACCGAGTGGACCGACGACCTTATAAGAATAGCGAGTAACCGCTGGATGCAAACGGGACCTAACCGGTCAGAATGGCGGATCCTGGGGGATGCCTCTGTGCATAGTACGAAACAGCGTATGCACGTTACGTAAGTAAGTACGCGCCCTTTCCATCCTATATTTTAAGCGAAAAAAAAACAAAATTGCAAAGATTTTTCGTATTCCGTATACGTTGAAATATTGCTTTATTAGCGAGCATTGTAAATAACGGACACCGAATGATAAACCAGAGTATTGAAAACGTACTCAAAACAAACAGAATGAATCGCCAATATTAACAAGCAGGCATTCGTTCCAAAACTTTCAATTAAATAACCATAAGTGCCAATTTCCTACTCAAATGTATGTATGACCTCAAATAACACGGGCCTTTGTGTTTACGGTTCTTCAATTTAATATCCATGTAGCCTACATGCGCACGCGCACTATACTTAGCGTCAAGAACCAAGTATAATTTACTTAGTTATAACATTACCGGCCAATTTTGAGAGCCCTCGATTTTACGGCCACGAGAAATCATTTTCAAAAATTTATGACATCATCAAAATGCTTGATGGATTGATCAATATCTTGTTTTATCGAATTTTACTTGAGCAGAGCAGTATCAGTGAGATGTAATACCTTACACTTAGTTTCGGAATCACGTTATTAATTTTACGTTTACCTGTAATACCCATATTTTGACTATATGGATATTGTCTACAACTAAAAAATTATATATTTTATGTAATAAAAGCAACAAACAAACGTGTAGTTCCGGTTACTACCACTCCTACATCTGTAACGAAATCAACATAGAACAAAAGTTGCAACTTCGTTATGTCGATCGCAGTCATTCCGATTGACCATTTTCCAGACGTCGTCCCCGATTGTTAAAGATTTCAGACTATTATCGTTTCTTAAAGATACATCATTTGGGTCATTCATTCTCTTTTATCTTTTATAACATTCCACTAAACTCTATAATGCCAAATATTACACATAATATAGATATTCGCAAGGAAGGAAAAAAATAAACGATTAATTCCACGTTTGATAGACGCCGCTGGACACAAGAGAGCTGGTTCATATCTCGCTAAGAGATTTGCGATTGCTATTCAACGCGGGAATGCAACTAACGTTCTTGGAACCATGTCGCATGGGACGGACTAAAGGGTTGGATTATTTAGGCTTTTATTATAATTCGTTTGAAGATTTTCATTATTGTAAATTAAAAGTGCAGTAATAAGTGCGATTGATTTGATACAAAAAAAATATAATCAAGTTCGTATGTCACGCTAAAATTACATTGAGGGTACTCAAATAGTTATAGAACGACCGTCGTACGTAATCCAGTGTGAAATTAGTAGTCAGTGGGGACGCACAATGCCAGAGCCAGATAGAGTCAATTGTTTGACCACAGAACTCATTCCGTAGCGTAAATACTGAATGTGAAATTTCGATTGTTGAACAAAATTGTCTACGCAACGGTTGCTTATTCCATGCTCCATTTCTCACACGGATCTCTCATAAGGTTTTGTTTGTTTTTCAATATGATACTATTTTTCTTATATAATATAGTACCGGATACTCCACTATTAACTATGTTAAATGGCTGCAGCCAACGATACATTAATACCAGCAAAAGCTCAGGAGAAACTTTACTGTCGTAGAAACTTTGAAGTTTATGAGCGACATTAGCACTATTTTTGTCTATAACAGTGTACTGCTGTTGTACTTTGATTAAATGGATGTAGTTAAGTAATATTCAATGTTAAGGTTCATCATAGTAAGGAAGAAACGTCACGCATGTGACCGATTTCGGGTAATTGTCTTATAAAGTTGGTAACAGATGTCCATAGTAGAAACTCACCACTTAACGTCTGGTAGGCCGCGTATTTATTTATAACTTCTGTTACATAAAAAACACCAAAGATTAAATTGGAATGTTCTATGTAAGTATATTCTCTACTTACTACACGTAACTTCATCCATAGTTTCCACTTCTAAGAACAATATAATTAAATTAGTTTTCACTTAAAAAGTCAAACTTGTCACCATAGACAAAGAAACAAAGAGAAACAGAAATACGGCACGGGATAGTTCAGGGTCTCACCAATATATGTATTTTTCAAAAAACTGCCTTGGTATAAGATAGTTTGCACAATTTAAAATAAAAAAATATAGTCTATGCTATATGAAGAAATTATTATATTTTATTTATATAATCATCATCATCGTCATCATCATCATCATCATCTCAGCCTTTTCGCGTCCACTGCTGGACATATGTAGGCCTCCCCCATAGATCTCTAACGCGACCTATCGAGTGCGGCCCGCGTCCAACAAAATCCTGCGACTCTACTAGATGGAAGGACGACCTCATAAGGGTCGCAGGAGTATTTATATAAATATTGAAGTAAATTTGAAATAAGGTTCATATAAGATATAGTAGTAAGACTTATGAGAGCATGTTGATAATAAATTATTATCATAGTAAAGTTCAAATATATTTTTTTGTTATTATAATTATGGCTTAAAATTTAGTTTTTTGATTTAAAATAGTTTAGATTACACTATATTATAATTAGTTTTGAGGTACTTTATGTTACTGTTATAATTTTAAAATTGTAATATTTTAATTAATTAATAAACATACTCAGTATTAAGTTGAAATTTAAATTATAAGTAATAAAATTTCAAATAAACCTAATATAAGATATCATAGTGAAACTTCAAAATCTTAATCAGGGCATGTTGATAAAAAATATTATTATGATAAAGTTTTATTACGCAAATGTCGCTACACTGTAGGTACATTATACATAAACGAAGCTATAAAGCTTCTCATTCAAACCAAGTAGTAAAAAACATGACAAAAACGATCGTATTTCATAGTAGAAATGTAATAACATCCGAACATTTAAAAAGCGTAACATAAATCATTGTTATAAAATGAGAACTGTACTCAACTTTTCAAAGTGCGGTTAAGTTGCACGTCTACATGGTATTTGGCAGCTCGATCACGTAGCTCAACTACAATAAGCAGAACAGAACTGCAGTTATGACACGCCTAGAAACGCAATACTTTCGATTTTATTTTAGAATTCCGCTACACACTTTTGACAGTATCTCAGGCCAAAAACTTCATATTCAGGACGCATATAGAAATACTGTTACTATAACCGGTATGCAGGTATGAATATTTTTTATTTTTGTCAGAAAAGTACAAATGAGCTTATGAGCTATTGAGGTAAACTGGTCGCAGCAGCCCATGGAAATCCACATCCATTCTCAAACATGGTTGAAGTCTTATTTCATGTCGTATACAAAAGTTTGGCCACTCCTAAGGACTGATAGCAAACAAACAATGACTCCAAACGAAACCCAGAATTTATTACCATTTTAAACCAACATCATCACGAAATATATACATTAATCGACAATATCGGCAATTAACAAACATTGATCGTGAGCAAAGATATATGGTATAAATAATGTACAAGATTTTTTTGCGATGTATTATGAAGACGGCGGGGATGGCCTCTCCTATCAAACTTTAGTTTTGTGCTCTATTATTTTGGTAAGAAAAAAAATTACGTGTAATGTCAATATAGTAACAACTGACTGCGATACAAAAAAGGGTAACTCAACAATAGTACGAGTCAATTTTCAGCAAAAACAAAACATTGATTAGTTACCATGCAAGAACCAAGTTGAAGCTTTATTTAGTAACAAATGTCAGGTCTAGTAAAATGTATTTGGTATTAGCCAGGGGCTGCCATCGTCAGGTGTGGCCGCTGGCTGCGTGAGTCACTGGCCCGCGCCGAATTCCATAGATAACCGGCAACTCCTTTATTCTCTCTGCCGTATCCATAGATCAAACATATTTTAGAAGTGTTTTTCGAACCATCCTGGATAACGAGAGTGTTGCGATTTTTTATTTTAACGCGTGCACATATTTATATAAGTAAAAGAAAGGTTACGCACATTTTAAGGATAACAGTTACTTGAGATATTTCGTAAGACTTTTTAATTGAGATATCGACATGACCGCTGTCATTCAGTTGAACGTCCCATGGCCCTATGCAATACTCTTCATGGCTTTATTTTCCTTCTGAGGCTTTACCACCTTGTTTTAAGGCCATCATGTGTCTTTACCATCTCGTTTCGCCATTTTTTCACAATCTGCACTTTGAAAAATGTTTTAAGGCTAAATGGTAAATGAGCTTTCTATTTTGTTACCCCTTTCAAAATATGTTTCAAAACACCCAACATATAATTAATTTTAAAATAAACCTTTTTAACACCTGGTAATAAGGTTCCAAAGGCCCAAACAAAACCTTTAGCTGGTTTGTTCAGTTACCAAGGTTTAAGTGTGAACTGAGGCTAATTATCATTTCTATTCTACATGCACTCTGTGGCGATATCGACCATTGCTATATTATTCACGTTGCCCTTTACAACCGCGGTCACTAGATCTTGTCTTCGCCGCACCGCCTCAATACGTATTGATGGTCATTATTAGAAACGAATTCAATTATTATGTTAGTTATCTATACGTGTAGGAACCCTTCGTTTTAAAATTAGAACTGTTATTTCATAGAAATGAAAAATATTCATAAAGAAAAATTTTAACGCAACTTAAAAAAATGTATGACATATGTTTTTTCAAAAATTGACGTATCCAATGTATTACAAAAGTTTGTTCGCTTTAAACTTATTTTATTTATATAAAAATTTTGCATCCATAAATAGAAAAACAAGTGTAATTTTGGAACTAATCTTTGACGTAAATAAATATAATAAATTCTTATAATTTGATTACCATATAAACTTGTCGATAAGCACTTATATAAAAGGATAATAATAAAATAATGTCATGATAGCCTTTATTTATGATCAATGGTAAGTGGATTGGCGTGATAAGAGAGTAATCGACAACCCTTTTGTAAATGTTTCCAAGAATTCATCAGTACTACGTCATATTATAGCGTTTCTCATTGTATTGTAGACACCCAATGATATGTGTACGTCAATATACAAATCTTAATATATAAAAATGAATGTATGTCCTTTATAGAATCATTTGACCATGTGATGATCTTTAGCAAAGTTGTTTTGCATGAGTCCACGAAGGTTTCTGAGTTGGTACGGCCAATTTTCGGCAGATGGCGCCACTGTCATTCCAATGAATTTCATATATTAAAGTGACAGTTCTTGCTGATTTGAATTGAAACGAAAACAGCGAACGGATGACGACATTTAGAGGCAAAATAAACGCGGAGGAAGTAGTGGGCACGCCTAGTTTCAAATAAAATAGTTAAAATACAACATTTAGCTACTTACTGTCAATACAGTAAGTAGATCAATACAGTACAATTACTGTACGAGTATGTTGATCCTCTAGTCGACGCATCTAGTGGTTTGATCTAAGGAAGTCCTATGTCCTGCAATGGACATGTAAAGGCTGACGAATGTACACCTATTTATTCTACCTGGGGAGAGATCTGTGTCTAGAAGTAGCAGAATAAAATCCAATCCAATATATGTATATAAATTATTGTGAAAGAGAAAGAAACGGGCATGCAGGCCACCTGATGTTAAGCGGTCACTGCAACCCATGGACAACCACGTCCAAACTCAAATAGAACAAAAGTTCTATTTAACGATGGACGCGGATGCGCTCCTACTCTTAAGGACTAAGATGGTCGCTTCCAATAATGTGTGTCCAGCAAGCACACCTCCCCAACCGAAACACAATACTTGAAGAACATATTACTTTACGGCGGTTTATGAGGGTGACGGTGGTGCAGCCCCGAACGAGTTCTAACGGCTCTACCACGTTTAAAATCTAAAATATTATTTCAAATGTGAAAAAATTCTAGCGTTTCAGTAAAAAGGAATGAATGAGGGGACCATCTTTGTCGTCAGAAGGAGCAACGCATAAGTAATTAATTTTAGGTGGCACTTCTGTCTTATATAGAGTTGGACATAAATGGTCACTTCAGGTCGTTGATATTTGTGATCCTCTCTATATAACAGTTTCGCTACACTAAAGAGACGTGAAGAATACAAAGCTACGCTTAAGTATATTCGTAGATTATAGGCTAACCTCTTCTGTTAAAAAAAGACTCGAGAATAGTACATAATAATGGATCGAAGATGATATAATTCGCCACTGGATAAAAATGATTTCTCTGGCAATTAATTCGACATGTGACATTAAAAAATTATGACTAAGAGTAGCAACAATACGCATAATTTAATATTCATCCAACAAAATAAAGCTATATATTTTGGCGATCATTAAAACTTTATTGCAAATAATACAACCAGACGACGAAATGAATGCTAATGGAATAAAATATTGGTGCCATTAATCATAGGGTCCAATTTTGGAAGCTCGTCCGACCAGAAGCGGCATTGTCCAAATGAAAGCATTAATTTAATGCTCACTTTATTTATGATTCGAGATATTTCTCGCCTTATTGGCAATCGTTTAATTCATCTATAAGTGTTATAGATAGCACTCTTTCATTTGAATTCCTTTGCGTAAGTAACACGCATACCGACAATTTTATTATCATTCTAAGATAATTAGGTAGTGCTTTTAAATATTATATTTTACCGCTTTAGTTTATAATGATAATATAACAGACTAAAAAAGATAACAATTGGATTCCTAGAATATTAAATAGTTACAGATACTGCAACTACTTAGAATAGTAGTATTGTATTGTAAATATTTATTGTTCTACGTTGTTGGCCTTGTCTTGGTAAAAACATATTTTGAATAATAAAATTGATATATTACTCATACATACTGTTATCACAATAAAAAGTTGAAAGACGCACCACAGCTTAAGGATACAGCTTTTGCCATATTTGAAGCAATTGATTTATTACTATGAATCCACGAGTAACCGTTACTTTTACATTTAATTCGGTGTTTTTACCTTTGAGTTAGGTTTGTGAATAGCAAATAAATCTCCTAAACGGTTTGTAGAGCTGGAAAACGTGGATGATTTTACTAATAGAAATTTTTCATGAAGATTCATGCTTCAGAACGCACGCCAAACCATCTGGGCTTGGCGTGCTTTAAATTTTTTTTAATTATTATTATTATGAAAGAGTAAGAAACGGGCAAGCAGGCCACTTGATGTTAATGGTCACTGCAGCTGTTGAACAACCACGTCCAATCTCAAATAGAACAGAAGTTCTATTTAAGGATGGACGCGGATGCGTTCCTACTCTTGAGG
>DWON01008256.1:0-12264 GCA_018251015.1 Phocides pigmalion okeechobee
AAAAATCAAAAATCGTTAATCGTGAGTACCCGTTATATTGCATAATGTATGGATTCCGCGATAATATCAATTTAAAAGCTTGTGCAGAAGTCTATGTCATGATACGTCCGTGACTACGCTAGCACTAAAGTCGTCGTCACAATACGCACGTGACTAAACTCGCGCAAAAGTCGATATTACTTTGCAAATATTTAGCACCACATTTTACTATCGCAATACATTCCGATAAATCATACAGCTCTATTTTACACTACAAAGTATTACAAATACCATACCATATTTAACATCGTACCATATTTTATTATGTACCAGGTTATAATTAACGATCTGATTGTGGATATTTCGAACCTACTGACTCGTGATCACGGCTAAACTCGTCACTTTAATCGTGAGTACTATGTATCAGATTGTAAAATATATAAATTTCACGACGACATTAGTTTAAATCATAAATTAGTTAACGTTTACGACGCTGGTGATAAAACGGTTGGTTCATATCGCGCGCAGAGAATAGCGATCGCATCAGTGCGGGAATGCCAGCGTTCTTGGCACCATGATGCTTGAATACAGACTCTGTGCATAATAAATTATGACTTATAAATCGTGGTGGTGGTGAATGGTGAAGGAAAACGGTGAAGTAAGCGTGCATGTATGAGTCTCCATCACAGTTCTCTATAAGGTCTTAGAGCTGTGTTAAATTTACTAATCCGTGTTAAGCTAGCCTTGTGTACTTTGTCCTAACCCTTTCAGTATACATGCATTTAATTTCTTTTATCTGTAATGTCTCTGCAAAGCGTTCTCATATTTTCGTTTTTTGTCTAAAGTCCCTAATAAGTTCAAATATCAAACTACGAGTTTAAACCAAATTAAAACACGCTGTACGCAAAAGGGCTCGTCAATTCAGAGTAAGCCGCAGGCGTCTCCAGATAGCGAGTTGGCTTCTATCTACGAAAGTTCGCCTTTGAGACGAGTTCCATTTTATCAGCCCGAGTTTCTACGCCCAAGTAGCTTACACGAGATCCTAATATCAAAAAGGAGCTTTAAGTTTATTTTTTTATTCATAAAATAACATTATTTATTAAAAAGGCTGCGTATTTATGTATGCACAGAAGCTGTTTTATATACTTATTAGGCTTATTTTTTTTAATTTTATTTACGCTTGTATTGGCGTACATTTTAAATATATTGTACCTTACATCTGGTACGGCACAAGATATAAGGTACAATATAGTACTATACTTAAATGCCTACGTATGTACTATATGTACTCTGTCCTACCCACGTATACGTACATATGTGCATGCCTGAGTGTATGCGTGCACGTGTAGATATGCATAATTTTACGTCCAAATCATTAACAATTATTTACGTATTTTGGCAATAAACTCTCAGCCTTACCCACGTACATACATGCATGCGGTCTTGAGTGCATGCATGCCCGTGCATGTATGCTTAATTTTATGTCCAAATCATTCACATTAACAGTTATGAGCGCATTTTGGCAATAAACTCTCGCTCTTATCCACGTATGCATGAGTACATGCGTGCATTCTTGAGTGCATGCGTGCACGTGTATATATGCGTAATCTCTAAATATTATAAAATAAGGTCCCCCGTCGCGTCTGTTTGTCTGTTTGCTCGTGATAGACTAAAAAGTACTAGACGGATTTTCTCACAATTTTCAACAACAGGTAGAGTGATTCTTGAGGAAGGTTTTGGTACATAATAAGTTAAGTTTCGTTCGAAGTAGATGTTTCTAATTGTTAGTTTTCGCAACTACGTAAAGACTAGAAGGTATGTAAGAAAAATAATAAGTAAACTCTATTACCCGAGCGAAGGTCCGGGTCGATAGTTTTACTTCAAAATTATTCACATTAAAAATATTTCCCGTATTTTGTCCACAAGCTCCCGGTCTTACCCGCGAACGATTCCAAAGAAACTAATTTTTGAACACACAATTCTGCTCAGCCATTTTAGAACAAATTGGCGTAACTTGCCCCAATTCGAGTTACGATGCCGTTGCTAGTACCTCTGAGTACAGGACTCGTTTCCAATTGTGTTTTGATTTCTCAAATTCAAATTCAAATTCAAATATATTTTTTAATTGTAAGGTATTAACATACACTTAATGAACGTCAAGGGTACAGTGTAAAATCAATACATCGGCTTCCAGCGCCCTGTTGGCTAAGGTAGACCGGGAGAAAAAAGCCGGCGGCCTCAATTATTACAAAAAATAGAAAACCTTGCATTCTAACAGTTCCGTTCACAATTCAAGGGTTGTACGAATTTAAACTAATATCAACGCGAAAATCATTTTACTATGTAACGGGCACTCACGGTTAACGCTTATTTAATTGCTGATATTTGGAACCAGTTGCAGTATCGTGGTCATGGCTAAATGACCATGAACGAAAACGAAAAAAGCCATGCAACTGACAGTTTGCTCGCCCGGGGCGGCACCACCGCCACCCTCATAACCCGCCGTAAAGCAATATGTACTTCATGTATTGTGTTTCGGTTGGGGATGTGTGGTTGCCGGATACACATTATTGGAGGCGACCATCTCAGTCCTCAAGAGTAGAAACGCATCCGCGTCTATCCTTAAGTAGAACTTCTGTTGTATTTGAGATTGGACGTGGTTGTCCATGGGCTGCAGTGACTACTTAACATCAGGTGGCCTGCATGCCCGTTTCTTACTCTTTCACAATAAAAAAAAAGTTGCATGGCTATTTTACTGCATGAGCAGTGCATGGCTTGTGGTCATGACTAATCTTTATTTCTTAGCAGTGACCACGAGTATCCCTTATTGAGTGAAATGTATAAATTCCACGATGATATTTTAAAATCAAATAATAGAAACAGCTATTTACTTTCCTTAAACTTATTCCCTGTAATCGTAACAATGCAATGTAAAGTATTTTCCTTGTATTGTAAGTCTAATTTGCGATATTTCAATGCATTAACACTTTGAATGCGGCGCTCATATATAAGATCGGGCGTTGCGGGAGGCGGCACTAAACTGGAGCTTATTTCTCTAGAGTAGATGAGCTAACAATTCAGTATTTTTCAGCATCTGTGTATCATCTACGAATACACAAACATAATGACTGCCCCCGTCTTGCAATACCGACGTAAACACAGTACTTTTATTCGCCTGTAATCATACAGATGTGTACATACACAGGTGTGTACAAGCCGCAAACGCGTTGCGCCGCGCATTACACAGCAATGTTGTACACAGCAGGGAAAGTGTTAAACTAACATTTACATAATGTTATCCATCCGTTTGGTACAGATGCGTGCCTGGCATATGTAATCACTGCTTCAGTTACTTATGTTGGAAGAGTAGCAAGGTACCCGGGGAGGTACCATCACTTATAATCCGCTATGACGCAACTCCTGTGTTTCGGTTGAATGTGTGCTTGCTGAACTATAAAGGAGTCGATCATCTTTATCCTCAGAAGCAACGTGAAGCCTCAATTAGGACTTCAGTATTGCTTTTTTTATGCGAGAAGAGTACGAGACGAGCATGCAAACCACCTGATGTTAAGTAGTCGCAGTCCATAGACATCCACGTACAACCACAAATACGACCGAAATTCTATGTGAGTTCTAACTTAGATACGTTGCTACTCCTGAGGACTAAGATGGTGGCCTCGCTTCAAAATGTAGCCAGCAATCGTCCTTCTCCAACCGAAACACAAGTAACGCTTTACGGCGGATTATGAGGGCGGCTCTTTGAGGGAACTCTAGTTTTCCCACCTTTAAGTTTTGTGAATAGAATTTAATGAATTTGATTTCTGTTCTACATTTTAGTGTTCGTGTGTTTATTCTTATTTAAGTCTGTGACATCCACATCACAGAAAATCCTAATATGAAGCTGTGAGTGTAGGAAGCCTTAAAGGGTGGCGTTACGGGTCTCTACCTAACTACTACCTACTTAAATGGTACCTAACTGACAGCTACTTTTTTGATACCTAACTAGTAGGTATTTGAGTTACCTAAATTGTTCTTACTGTAGAAGGACCTAAGCATAGTCAACCACGCTGCTCCAAAGCGGATTGGTAAATATAAAGTCCAGTATGGACTTTCAAACGCCCTTAGAGCTACCGACAAGAGCGATTTTCAATTAAAAACTAAAAGCAATGCTTAAAGTGCTCAAGAGCCAGAAGCGATATTTAAGTAAGAAGCTACATTTAGTCACTGATGGTCACCCATCCAATTACTGACCGCGACTGACGTTGCTTAACTTACTGGTATTTTATGTTTTATACAACCCGCAGGTCTACACGTTTATCTTTACTAAAACAAAATATGTAAAGTACCTAAGCAACAAGATACAGAATAAATCCTTGAAAGCAAAGCAAAGTCTAGCTTAGGGACAAAAGATCTTATCGGGCTGGTTTCTCCAAAAAGTAATATACAAATAAATGGGGGAGGCATTGTTTGCAATGAAAAAGATAAAGAAAAGATAAAAGGTAGAGAAAGGACGGCGGTGGCAGTGAATGAGCGCGGACAAAGTGGGGAAGTCGCGAAACTCTAATTACTGAGGGCGATGCAAGTTGGCAGATGACATTGATTTACGAAAAGGACTTTAGATGTGCTAAAAAGTTTTTTTGATATTGCAATCCGTTTCATGTTCATATCATGTCGATATTGCTATACGTTTCATATTGTTTTTTTTATTATAAAAGAGGAATATATAATATAAATAAGGAATAATACATTTCATACCGATTTTGCTATACGTCTTATTTTGCAATACGTTTTACATCGGGTTTTATTAACTTTACAAAATAATGAAATGAAAATATGAAATAAGTTTGACATTTATCCATGAACATAATAGCAAGTTTCATTATGATATTGCTATTCGTTTTGAGTCAATATTGCTAAATGTTTGATATTAATATTGCAATTCATTCAATTTCGTTATTGCAATACGTGTTACGTCGATATTGCAATACGTTTCATGTACATTTTCATAAACTTTAAAAAGTAGACGAAGTACACATTTTATCAAATGACATTATAGTGAATTTCATGCCGATATTGCTAGAAGTTCCATGTTCATATTGCAATACGTTTCATGTCGATTTTGACGAACTTTACGAGAGACAACTCTTTTTGTTCGTTATTATTGCAATTCGTTACATGTTTTACCTTTCAATCAGAACATAGTACTGAATTATTGAACTAGAAGACAAAAAGATTTGGCGATTAATATAGGGTCAAAGAAAGAGCATTAAAATTAAAAAAATATATGTTTTCCTCACAGTATGCCATAGTAACACTAACCCGAGGTAAAGATCAGGCATTTTAATCTGAGGACACGTCATAAATATATTCATAAATTAAAGTTTATTTATCAAGTACTGATTTAAAAGAACCGAGAGTTTTTTCGCCGGCTTTTTCTCCCGGTCAACCTTAGCCAACAACGCTCAAAGCCGATGTACTGATTTTACATTGTACCCTTGTACTTAATGAACGAAGTATATGTAAATACCTCACACTAAATATTAAATTTTAATTTTAATTTTAATTTAATAGATTTTACATCATAATGATGCCAGATCCAATATCTCTCCAACCTTACCGTAAATGTAGTATCACTAAAACAATTGAAAACAAATTGTTTATTTAGTACCGCCATAATTGTATTTTATTTACGAATGCAAATTCTCGATATTAAGTGGTTATCGATACACAATGGTCTCTTTTCACGTTAGAACAGCTGCAAATGGACGTGCAGGGCACGTGATTTTAAGTAGTCGTTTGTCTATGAACATCTATACTTCAATTGAAGTCGTATCTGAATTGATGGCCTATCTAATGTCGAACGTCGTTTCAAGGTGGTAGAACAACAGTACAACCGGGGAGGTACCAGGTGCCCTCATAAACCGCTGTAAAGCAGTCACGGTTAGAAAGGTGCATTTGTCGGCTACACTTACAAGCGAAACAATCATCTTAGTCCTAAGAGTAGCAACGTATCTACGTTCGAGGTCAAATAGGATTTCAGTCGTGTTTATGATATGTGCATGTCTTTTTTTTACATTTCAACTTAGCGATAAGGCAGACGGGCTGTCTGATGGAAAGCAATCACTAAAACCTATGGTCATTTGCAACGTCAGAAGTATCGCCAATGCATGGCCAGCTTTGAAACCTCTTTTTACAACTTTTTGAAAAGCCTCGTGTCATAGCGCTCAGGAGGAAGTTCATTCCACATCTTGCATGTCCGTGATAAAAACTGGATGCGACTGCCACTGGTTAACATCAGTTGGTTTGCATGCTCGTTGGCTACTCTTCTCACATAAAAAATCGCCCTGTACAAGACGCACGACAGGATATCGCATCGGCAATATACCACGTCGTACCCATTTATGGACCGTTAACGTTTTCCCTGGGGATACAACACTGCTGTGTAATTCTGGGCGCGATGCGATTGCGGCTCCTACACAACTGTGTTGTAACGACAAATCGGTATGGATTACGGCCGAACAAAAGCGCTGTTTTAACGTCGGCGCTACAAGATTGGGAACGGACATTACGTCTGTTTATTCGTAGATGATACACAGATGAAAAATACAATATTTCAGTAATTTGTCGGCGTATCTTCAGTCTAATCAAATTAGCAATACTGACCCGATCATATATGTATAACCGCGCCGCAGTCAGTGCTTATCACCGGCAAGGGCTGAGCAAGGTGGACCTCCATCAGAGCCTATCGAGGTTATAATTAGAATTTTCCACCAACGCGGAGGATTAAGAAAAATGGGTTTCAGTATTTCGTTTAATTAATAATTTGCCGGCTCAGCGTCGAATCGGGAATGGGTTGAAATTTTAATGAGACCCGTACTGACCTGATGTACTCCGAATCCAACCGCATACGCTTTTTATAATTCTATTTGTCGGTTATAACCGCTTTCGGACTTTAATATTCGCTTTATACACTCTAGACTTCGTTTTACGTAATCTGACTTCATATCCGTATTCTGTGGAGATACGGTTATGCTGAAACATATTTATGAGAATATTAATAGCTAATCTTGTGTCAGATCAAAACTGAATACGCATTTTTAGAATGAGTCAGGATTACGGGAGGCGGCACTAAACTTGAGCTGTTTTCTTAAGATAAGAGATGCGCCGACAATTCAATGAATTTTTTTTAGCATCCGTATAATATTTACGAATATACAGATGTTGTTTTCGCTCGCAGTCTCGTAAAAACAGCGTTTGTGTTCGCCCGTACTTCATACAGATTTGTACTTATAACACAGGTTTTACAAAATTTATGTAAATCACAAATAGTGCAAAGTTCAGTGCGTAAAGATACAATTAGTGTTGTGGATATGGAACGCAAAAAACAAAAACTAACTGGACTTAGGGAAGATATATTAATCTGTCACTAGCACCTGTCAACAGTTTCCCCGTCACCGCAGTTTCGCCGTGACCACAAACTATGGAACTGGTTCCAAATATCGGCAATTAAAAAGCGTTAATCGTGTGTGCTCTTTATATAATAAAATATATAATGCTAATATTAGTTTAAAATCGTAAATTGACATGATATTTTTATTCAGTGACCGATTGAACAGACTCACACTCTGAACTTTGAAGTCTGGAGTTATAAAGGTGGAAGAACTATGGTGACATCGGGGAGGTACCACAGCCGCCCTCATAATCCGCCGTAAAGCATTACTTGTATTTCGGTTGCAGAGGTGCGGTTGCCGGCTACACTTTGAAGCGAGGCGACCATCTTGATCCTCAGGAGTAGCAACGTGTCTACGTTCGAGCTCAGATACGATTTCCGTCGTGTTTGTGGTTGTACGTGGATGTCTATGGACTGCGACTACTTAACATCAGGTGATTTGCATTCTCGTTTGCTACTCTTCTCACATAAAAAAACCTATATCGGTTATGATTCCAACCTTTTGCTCAGGGGGTCCAGTGTTCGAATTCTCAGTAGGTGCCTCTGATGTTGTAATCTCTATTTTTTTGATTTCAGACTATTATGAACGTACTTCAAATTAATTTTCGCTGGTTTTAACGGAAAACGTCGTGAAGGAATAGCATGTTTGTAAGTTCTTCATAAAGTCTCCAATTTAAGTAAATTTAAGTTAATTACATACATGACTGTGAAAGTTACAAAGTTTAATGTATAGTCAGTTTCTTAGCTTTGAGAGTTTTAGGCGAAGTTTTCTTTTTTTTTTTATTGCGAAAGAGTAAGAAACGAGCATGCAGGCCATCTGATGTTAAGTGGTCACTGCAGCCCATGGACAACTACGTCCAATCTCAAATAGTACAGAAGTTCTATCTAAGGATGGACGCGGATGCGTTCCTACTCTTGAGGACTAAGATGATCGCCTCCAATAATATCTACCCGGCAAGCACACCTCCCCAACCGAAACACAATACATGTAGAACATGTTGCTTTACGGCAGGTTATGAGGCTGGCGGCGGTAAAGCCCCGGACGAGCTCTAACGTAACCACCTTTTACAGAAAGAGCTCGTCACTTCTATAAATACATAAGTCATTGATATGATATATAATATAACGTGCATACGATACCCGTCTCGTATGCACGTGTTTGAAATCATGGTTTGAAAATCACTCTACTGCACACAATGTTAATAACTTTCAATTGTTTCATAAAAACATTCAATGGCATATTTTTTCAGATCGTAGCGTGTACAATATATGCCGTGTTACACAACTTTGTAAATAATGTAAATAAGTTCATATTTATTTATCATAGAAATTGAATGGCATATTTTTTCAGATGGTAGCGTGTAAATTATATGCTTTGTTACACAACTTTGCAAATAATTTAAATAAATTTCATTTTTTTTTTAATAAAGAAATTGAATGGCATATTTTATCAGCTCGTATTATGTTCATTATATGTTTTGTTACACAATTTTGTAAATGATGCAATAAATTTCAATTTTCTTAAATAAATAAATTGTATGTCATATTTTTTCAAAACGTAGCGTGTACATTATGTGCCGTGTTACATAACATTTCAAATAATGTAAATAAGTTTTCTTTTTTTTATAAAGAAATCAAAAAGCATATTTTAACGAATCGAAACGTGTAAATTATTTGTTGCGTTACATAACTTTTCAAATATAAAATATTACAGAAATATGATTTATAAATATAAGTTAAAACTAACTTATTCATAATGAATAGTATACTCTTGGTGTCTATTGAAAAGTGTACTTTTTGCCTATAAATTGAACCAGCAACTATTTTCAATATCTGGATTTCGTTCGACTTTTCTCTATTGTCAAAGTTCTACAAATTTTTGCTCGACCTCGTAGATAACTTGGTTCTGGATATGCTTAATCCGTCTACTTAAAGGGTAAGGTGACTGAATCACAGCTGAATGATGAGTGTACAATCTTAAAATTTTGCTGATAGGTGCTTTGCATATCATAAGTGAATACCAAGCAAGGAATTGTGGAAATTCTACCCTTAAACGGATTAAAAACTAAACTAATTTTTGTAAGATTTTTTTCTTCCTATTTAGAGATTTCCTTTAAAATTAGATACATAGAGTTGAATCTTGAATGGAATGTATTGTAATATCCACTCATGCGCAGAAGAGCGGATGGTAATATGCAATATTAAAATTATCTTTCTGGGGAGAAACTATCTGCTATAAAACAGATCTTATGTTTCAGCTTGAACGGTGCCATAGTCACTTACAAGCGAGGCGACTATCTCAGTCCTCAGGGGAATCAACGCTTCTATATACGTACTATATACTATCTATGTATAGACGACGTCAAGCAGGACTTTAGCTATTTTAAATTAGACATAGATATCCCTGGGTTGCATACAACATCACCACTACCGACCACGACTGACCACGAGTCAAGCAACAAGCACGAAACATCGGCTAATAAAACGTTAACCGTAAGTAGGTACTCGTTATATAGTTAATCGTTATATATTAAAATGAATAATTTTCGCGATGCTATTAGTTTAAAAGCGCATTAAATAGATGTTTTTTACAGGTGGTAGTGCCGTCAGAGTTCGCCCCGGGGCGGCACCACCGCCACCCTCATAACCCGCCGTAAAACAGCATGTTCTTCATGTATTGTGTTTCGGTTAAGAGGTGTGGTTGCCGGATACACATTATTGCAGGCGACCATCTTAGTCCTCAAGAGTAGGATCGCATCCGCGTCCATCCTTAAATAGAACCTGTTCTATTTGAGATTGGACGTGGTTGTCCATGAGTTGCAGTGACCACTTAACATCAGGTGACCTGCATGCCCGTTTCTTACTCTTTCACAATAAAAAAAGACCAATGAAGCATTCCATAGCTTCATGTTTAGTGCATGGTTAGTTATGCCACATTAAAATCGAAATATTTTTATTCAATGCAGATTCTTTACAGAACTTATATTGAATGTCAACAAACTATCACCGAGTCGGTGTTTCGTGTTGGAGAAGAGGCGGCGAAAGAAACACCAAAACACACATCTTTGAAAATATAATTTACAAGTAGTAACTTAAATTAATGGAACAAGCGGAGCTGCAGTAGTTTCAGACTTGACATTTAAGAAATCGTTAGTTTTATAATACGCTTTTTTATACAGGGTTTTATAAGTAATTTAAACATTTCTTCTGATTGATTTGTGACATGTTCTGCTATGTTATTGTAGTAGCGAATACCAGTTAATACCAGTTTCCCATGAATGACTTGGCTACCTTACATAGTCTATATTAGCTGAGCCCACGACTTTGTCGGTGATAATTGGATTAAATAGACTTAACTTCTTTATTTGTTAACCAATTTTAATGAAAAAAAACACTAAATGTTAAGTGAAGCCCATCACAATACAATCATGAGACTTGCATTCAAATCGGATAAGCCGTTTCTGAGATTAGCGTGCACAAACATACAGACAAGCAGGCAAAATGAAAAAAACATTGTTTTGGCCTCTCTTGCGTGTATAAAGGCACCCCAGCAAGCACCCCAAGGCAGGGATCAATTACAGTTTTATTAATGTATAGATTTAGGGACAGTGTCGTTTCCATTATCGAATGTTCCGTGTAAACTGTAGATACGGTTCCAATGGAGGGATTATTACAAATATACCCGAGGCCTGGCTTTGAAACTGATCTGGAGGGATTCACAGAAACTCCACTATTTGTTTTTATAGGATTCATAAGCTGGACTTCAAAGAACATAGCGTATTGCTATTTATTTCACGCTGTGGTCATATTTTTTGAGTGAAATTCGACGTTCGTGTTAAAATATGATTAAATTTATCATTTCAAAGATGGGAGAACTATAGTTCGATCGGGGAGGTACCACCACCGTCCTCATAACCTCATAACATATCATAATCCGCCGTAAAGCATACTTGTGTTTCGGTTGGAGAGGTGCGGTTGCCGGCTACACTTTCAAGCGAGGCGACCATCTTAGCCCTCATGAGTAGCAACGTATCTATGTTCGAGCTCAGATAGGATTTTGTTCTTATTTGTGATCATAAGTGGATGTTTATGGGCTGCGACTACTTAACGTCAAGTGGTTTGCATTCTTGTTTGCTACTCTTCTCACATAAAAAAATGTTTGTATTAAACATGAGTACATACAAATTGATAAAGGTTTGTTATAATGTTCTTCATACCTCGCTAAGAACTGCCATACATTTTTTAACTAACATGCAAGAGAAAACTTCGCATACATGTTAATCATGTTTTGCTATGTACCGGATACTTATGATTAGCGATTTTTAATTTTTTATTGCCGATATTTCGAATCAGTTGCATGGCTCGGTCACGGCGAAACGTTTGTTTTTAAACCTCGCGATATCATTAACTTAAAACCATGTTAATCATGGTTAAAAATTTACAATTATAATTGTTAATTAACAATATTGTTAGTTACAATTATTAATAATTGACAATAGTTAATTTATAATAGCGAGTAGGATGTGGTGTTTTATATTGATAAGCAATTTGCTTGGAATTAGTAAATTTATTCAGCAAGCTTTACATACAAGCACATATATAATAAGACGGTTATAGTTACTAATATTAGTGAAGAGAAGTTCCCGGTTAAATGATCCTGAGAAAGGATACCCCCGAAAGGATACTTTGCTGCACTATAATCAAACGAAGTAGGAATGACCACCGAACTTTTTTTTTGGGCCCAGACAAGGTGAGAATGGGGCGACCCTCCATGCGGGAGGGAGGTGGTGAATGCTCATGCATACCACTGCGGCCGACCGCGGTGGTTATGTGGG
>DWON01008257.1:0-12263 GCA_018251015.1 Phocides pigmalion okeechobee
TATATCTGCGGATTTGCTCGTGCAGAAATCGATATTACAATATATTTTTTTTAGGTGTCTCAAGTACGTTTGAAGGAAATCTTCGAAAGAAATAAAAAATCATTCAATCTCCATTTTACACTTTTACGGGTAGAATAAAAATAAGGCTGAACCTATATATTTTATTAAACAAGATCTTCATTGTAAAATTTCAGCTGTTTCTTTTACTTTCTGAACTATTTTACTCCTTAAAGAGTCAAATTACTAAAACAATTTTCTTATTGCAAACGTACGCTATATAAAGAATTCATACTTAACAATTTTTGAAAATGCTGCCACCAGTTCTGTCAATGAAAGGATTAGTTTGACACTGAACAGTACGTGGGAGGGGCTTGTAAACGAGAAACTTTGTATCCATGGATTGTTTTGTAGTTTTTTCCTGTTACTCGCTTTATCTAAATATCATAGATAAATCACTTCAATTCTTTCTATGTTAAGCGTTTTATATACATTAACTTGAATTTTAAACCACCATTTTATGTGACAAGAGTAGCAAACGAGCATGCAAACCACGTGATGGTAAGTAGTCGCAGCCCATAGACATCACCACATGACAATGACACCAATGACAACCACAAACACAGCTGAAATCCTATCTGAGCTCGAACGTGGATGTGTTGCTACTCTTGAGGACTAAGATAGTTGCCTCGCTTTAAATCGTAGCCGGCATCCGCAACTCTCCAACCGAAACACAAGTAGTGCTTTACGGCAGATTATGATGGCGGCGGTGATACCTCCCCGGTCGAACTATAGTTCTCCCACCTTTAAACCTTAATTTAAGCACTTGATACGCTTTAGCGTTTATATATTATATATGTTTATAAACTATAATATAAAATGAAATATTATAAATTAGATAACCATCTAAATTAGTAATTGCTTCTTATGTCAGTGTCTTGTTAAATACATACAAAAACATGAATATATACATAAACAAAGTACAATCACGTAATTAATTGCGAAGCGAAGTTTTAAAATTGTACCTACTTCGCGACCAATCAAGAACTTAGACAAAGCCGATTAGGCATACTAATTTACTATTAACATTTTATAATGTAATAACTTCTATACTAAGTTCTGCATGTGTATATTACATGGAATTATTAATTGGAAAACGTACAATTAATTGCTATATGTACATAGTTTTATTGGCCGTGAGTAAACACATTTTTTGCTCGAATCGATTACTCTTATGTCAATACACTATACATTTTTTCATTTTTTGGTTACCGTTTGATAGAGATGGATAGCTAACAGGAAAATGTGGTATGTTAGATATAAATGATATTTATGCAGAGCTACGTTGCCAAAATTGAGAACTATTTGTCAAACGGTAGTGCAATTTGTTGCTTTACCGTAGTTTTGAAAACAAGCCAGGATTTTCCGTATATCACCTCTATACGTGACGTTTTTGTCAAGCGTCGAGCTACTTTTTAATGGAGTTAGCTCGCTGTATTCATCGAAAGTCGGAATTGTTCGACTTTAAAATATATTTGACACAAGTTACTTTGTATATTTGACTCGAAAGTTTTCTTTTTAGGATATTCGTAAGTGTAACTGCGTAATGCAATCAATCGTCTACCGTATTCTTTCTCAACTATAGGATTTTAAGCTAATATTATTACAGAATTTATACGTTTTTCTATGTACCGAGTACTCCGATTAAAGAACTTTGACTGCTGATATTTCGAACCAGATAGAACCGAACAGTTTCCCCCACCACCACGAGTCATGCAACTGGTTTGAATATTGGCAATGAAAAATTAAAAATCGTTAATTGTGACTATCAGGTATATAGTAACATGTAACTTTTTTGACTTCTTCAAAGATTAAAAAGAACGTTAAATGAAAATCTTTACAGCATCACATTTTCATTGTTAGGCAGCTTCTAATGGTCCAATTATTTTATTTTAAACATTAGGCCAACGAAAATCTTTTTTTATATTGCTGCTACAACTTATCCCATTTCACATGTCTGCCAAACACCTTAGCGATTATTAATGTAATGTATGTACAACAATAGGTCTAGGAACCCTAAATCATTATTTCTCTTCGATTTTCCACTTGCCACAAGCAGACTTATAACACAATAGCTCTTCGAAAATATGCCATAAAATCAACCCAATATCATCAACGTTAAAATAGAACGCACTTCACTTCTTTTGTTTCAAATGTACCGTCACCACACACTACTTCGAGAGTATATCGGCTTATGTTCGATTGGTTCGGTTTTTGTTTTAATATTATTTATTAACGCTACGTTAGTTGCGAAAATATTTTGGTATCACCAATTCGAAATAGTTTCAGTATAACAAGTAGTGAGCTGGTATGTGAAGTGACGCATTCATGCAATTATCGCTTCGCTATTTGATTAACTGACGCAGAGCACTCGTCAATATACTGAAAATTTCAATGGCACTAAAGAATATATGGAAATCTAGTTATGTGTTACATTCATTCTGGAATGTTCCATTCAGTATGAATGTTTTGTATTGATCACACAAATAAATACGTCAACAATTTTGGACAAAAGGTACTATTACTAATAGTGATATTCTCGTGGATTATAAATGTTTAAAATGAACGTAAGTAAATACGAATGTACGCCATTCGTATATTCGTACGTGTTCTATTCTATATATTAAACATAATTTTAAATAGACATGTGAAGTGAAGTAATAATTTTATTCAATATGCTAATCGATATTTGACTCACTCGGCAATTCCGATGGCACCATCTAATGACGTAGAAAATGAGCATTAAGAATTACCTATTATTTTGTATAATACAATGAATAAGGTAACGAGAAGTGTAATGCTAGTAGAAGATGGAAGCAAAAAAGTAGCATGGTTCGGTTTCTGCTGAGTGAAGGAACGAAGGTGCCTGAGTTCTCCATAGTTTTTTCAAAATACGTGAATTGCCAGACCGTGTCCTGGAAACATGAAACTGAATATGTATATTCGGACGAAGCTGAAAATGTAACTTCGAGATAAGTATAACTGTCATTATTTATTGCAATGCGTTCTGACGTTCTCTTGATAATAACTTATAAATAACTTTAAAAATTTGCGGAATATTTGTAAGTTTATTCAGCTTTAATAAGTATCTCAGTGTAGTAGCAAAATTCAATAAGAATGACGTATTGTCTATTAAATGTTGTGTGTTAAATGTCTCAAAATATTCCTGCCATTCTCGTTATCTCATTCTATTTAAAACAATTGACCATAAAACGCTCTTTATTCAGCGCTCGAATGCTAGATAAATGATTAGATTCAATATGGAGCTCCAGATAATGAACTAATATTGCTCGGTTGTACCTACACTGCTTCGGCTTTACCTTACTTTTAAATTGAAAATCTTTTTCGCTACTAAATTTGCAGAAAACACAAATTTTCTTAAGTCGTAAATCGTGGCATAATGAACCCAGTTTCCTTTGACGTTTTTCTTTTTTACTACCGATGAAATCTTAAAATCGTCACGAATATTTTGAGAATATCTGTAGGTAACTCAGGGGTGTTATGTTTTAATGGGAATCAAGGTAACCTGATTTCAAAAATGTAAATAAGTAATTTGTATATTTGCTCGACCCTAGTTTGAACCCGCACAAACTGTTGTAACATTTCATTTACTTTGAATCCTTTCACTGAAAATCAGATGTATCAGAATGGCTCGATTCGTGTTTCATTAAAATTAATGTCCGTATTTCACAGATTCTATCTCTATTTATTCGAATGCTTTTCGAGTTCGGATATTCCAATTAAAATATTGTGCTTCGAACCTAGAATATTAGATTAGTTGAAATCACATTGTGAATCCAATTGCGTTCCAATTTGTGTAGTGTGCAAGCCGTGAATATTTGAAATATTTAAAATAATAATTTAATTTGTTAAATATTGACCAATTTTGTCTTTATTGGCATCTGTCTTTTGTCTCAAATTATCAAAAGATATGTACTAATAGTCTTCAGCTTGTAAAGTCTCTTATACATTTCACCAATCAAATATATAAGCCCCAAGAAAGTTTTCAAGAAAGCCTTTTCTTCACATGCACTTCAAATTAGAAGTTTTAGCGTTCGTGATTGGAGGATCCCTAACAATCTCTTTGTTCACGACCTCATTTTGAATTGAATGCATGCTTTAGTACCACCAAGTCAGTTAAGAGGATGTCTTGTTTTTCTCGAGAACTATTTAAGATGCCCGACAATGGGCTTCAGGTCATTGTTCTTCCACCCAGCTTATTCAGATGCTCATGAAAGAAAATTGAAAATTTAATTCGTACAAAGACAACGGAACGCTAAATTAACCACAAATAGCGGTTATTGTTTCTCGACTTTTCTCATTTCAATTTTAAAAACTTTTTTCTGAAGGTCCTAGTATAACCTTCACGGTTAAAGCGCGTAATAAGCGGTTAAGGCTTTGCGCCAACCATTTTGTCAGGTAGCACATAGGTAGTATCGACCTAACCACATTTTGGCGTTCACTTCAGTTTAGAATTTCAAATTAGACTCTACCAAAGACAACTTAATTGGCGAGAGGCTACCCTGTGACCACCACTAACTATTTTCTCGTTTTTTTGTAATTATAAAGTATAACTCGCTTTTTTATAATATCGCGTATATTGTTTAATACATTAATACTAATTTTGAATTTATTGATATCTTATTTTAATTATATCTGTAACAAAGTATTATCTGATGTAATAACAACGTAATATCTGCATAATATTCTGATCGTCTTAAAGGATTAAGATATTTATAATTTAATATTTTGCTCGGCTTCTTGAAACTCTTATCTTTGTGCATTTTACTGTATGCCGGGTACTCACATTTAACGATTTTTTTAATTTTTGAAGTTATTATTATAGTTGCATGGCTCGTGGTCAAAGTAAAGTGTTTACTCTTCAGTTTCGGCGTGACCACTAGCCATGCCACATTGTTCGAAATATCGGCAATAAAAAATAAAAAATCGTTAATCGTGAGTACCCGGCATATAGTAAAATCTATAAATGCCACAGTAATATTACTCTAAAATCCTATTTTATCTTTGTAGTCTTATAGTTTTAAAACAAAAAAAATGCTTAAAAATATTTTTCGTTGTTTCTACAATCAGTAAAGAGACCAAAGGATCAAAGTATGCGTCTCTTTTCATGAATGATTTTGATTGGTATATCTCTGCGCCGGCTGTCAATTGACTATTGAGCGCCCCGACTGCCGTGAAACTGAATTTGGTTCCAAATAGATTATCTCTATGGACACAGAATTCACTTGATTAAATTTCGGCGCTGTATTCCGATCTGAATAGTAATACGTATTATTATGAAAAATTCGTATTTTTTGCAATACAATCATTTCAAAATAATGGCAAATTTTTTATATGGTTTTTTAAACTTACTCCAAATACCTACACTCGAATTATGAATGAATAAATTGAATAATAATCATTGGAATAACTAGAAGTTTAGACAATGTAGTAGTGAAAGTATTAATTTATTTGTGTTTCTTTCATCAAATAATAACATTTTTTTTACCTGAAATTTTGTACACGAAATAAAATACTTGTGTCGATATAGACAATGTATACACGCATGCTGGTTTTGTCACATTAATACCGAGCAATGGCCAGAAATAATTTAGTTCGGATATGATATTTTTGTGCAATATTTTCTGAATAAAGTATTGATATACAGTTTATAGCAGACAGCAAAAGTAAGCTTAGCTTAATTTTCTTAGGTAAGAACGTAGTAGTATGAAATATTGTGGACAAGCAAAATTGTAGGAAGCATTACAACGCCAGGTGTATGCAAAACGGAAGCGATGTACCTCAAATTAATTACGCCTAGAAGGTTGGGAGGTGCGCAAATTTGGTACATGGACGAGATAACTTGCTTGCTGGCTTGAGGAATTTTTAATAAATATACCTTACACTACACTTACCCATAGTTTGCAAATTATCTCATACTAGCACCCCGGCCCAGCTTTGCTCGAGTAATATTTCTAACATACATGGATCCAGTCATTACCTAGTTGCAAAGACTAACAATTAGAAACGTCTATTTCAAACGACTGAATTACTATATTGGATTTCACTATTTAATCAACGCCCAATTTACGTTGAAACTTAACTTATTGTGCGCCAAAACCTTCCTCAGGAATGACTTTACCTGTTGTTGAAAAATGTGAGAAAATCCATTTAGTACCTTTGGAGTTTATCATGATCAGACAGACAGACGCGACGGGGGACTTTGTTTTATAATATTTAGAGAAGAGATTAAAGGTTACATATAAAGGTGTTTGTTCATGTTGAAGCCTCGTGGTTTGATTAAGCCGTATGCGATTGTCAATATTAAGCAATGCCGGTCCTGTTAGGATTTGGATGCATATCCGCTAGTAATTAAATTGCATACACGCATTGGTTCAACTTGGTACACTATGCTTCGTGCATCATTCAGTCGTAGAAAGAGATCCGCGCTTATCAGTGTAAAATAAAAAGCCATCATTGTTGAGTACGTTTTTACCACTAAGACAAATAGACTTTGTCAAATAAAGAAGTGACTGTTAATTACGTCTGACACAGTATTTCAATACATATATATGTATAAACGCGTTATATATTTTTTTGTAAATCCTCTCTTTTGTTTTTAATCATACTTAACAATATATTTGTTCTTTACTAATTCCTAACAAAGTGAAATCAGTTGTACATTTTAGGAGATAATTTCTATCCATTATCGAGTACTTGTATCATTGAGATGCTTACGAAGCGGTTTCGATAGTTTCGATCAAGAGGCTATAAGAGGTAAATTGAGCAATATTCCTGAAGAGCTTACGAGTAACAAGATTGATTGGCTAAATCCCTAAGGTACTTCGTCACAGATTATTATATTGACATAGATTTAGAGGATCAATTCTAAATCTGTATCTTTCTGATTTCTTTGAAAATATTGCGAGATATTATGTATACGTTTTTACTTTCAATTAATATTTTGTTTCTTTTTGATATAGTACGTAAAAATAAATATATATGATAGATTATAAAATGTTCTAAATAAACACTAAATTTTCTAAACATATAACGGGTAAGTACGATATGTAAATTTTATAATATTTCGACCCAGCTGCATCGATCAAGGCAAGTTAGTCAAAATATTGGCATAAAATTAACATAACCGCGTATGTAACGATAGATGGTAGAACAATAGTTTGATTGGGATGGTACCACATTCGCGTTCATAATCCGCCGTAAACGAATTCTTGTTTCGGTTTGAGAGATGGTCGCCGGCTGCGCCCATAAGCGAGTCGACCATTTTGTCCTCAGGGGTCGCAACGCATCTATGCACGACATCAGGAAAGTCTTACTTTTAGAAGTCTGATGAAGGCGTCCATGGGACATTTAACATCAGGTGGTCTGCAAGCTCGCGTTTGCCACTTTCTAACATAAAAAATGTTTCGTCATTATATATTTAAAACGTATCCATTCCGCCACGATATCAGGCTAAAGTTATAAAAATTATACTGTTTATAACTTATCATTTAAATCATTCACTAAGTTTATATATTTATAGTGTTAGCCGTCGGCCTTGTTGTGGTCATGTTTTAAATTAACTTTGTGTATACGACTTTGCATTTAATTAAAATTTAGAGTTATATTTGATCCAGCTCAAAGTGATTAATTTATATCGTAGCAAGCGGTTGTACAGCGGTGGGACGCAATTTGCATTGCGTCGCTCTGACGGTGACAAAGTCGAAATTAACGTTTTCCTACTGTAATAGATTACGGGCACCGCTCGATTGTCTAGCGAGCAACATTCTCGACGAGATGAACGAGATCGATCAGCCAATTTTACAATAGATAACGTTGTTCAGCAATACATTGAGCGAGATAAAACGAGAGAAGCATTAGTAATATCAGCTTTGAGAACATTTACCGTTACAGTACGTATTGTTCAGTGCGTGTGTATATATGTATATTTTTAATGTTTTCCTCTGCATATATATATATTAAGTTTATGATAGTAAATACCTTCGCTTTTTAACTCTGGAGGTGTCGCCGCTTCGCTTAATATATTACATGTATTGTACAAGCAATACATGTGAAATATAAATGAAATATTCAGAAAACGTTCTGTTAGAATTAAGCTTTCCACTGTACTGAATTCGAAGTAATAAATTTCAGAAGCGGCCCATTAAACGGGTTCGTTTCCACCGATTAGACTCCCTATAATCTTAACCGGATTTTGGTGGCTATTCCGAGTACAAATCTCCATTAAGCCGCAATAAATCGGAAAGATGCGGTGTGTAATGGTCGCTCTCTTTAATTTTTACACATATTTTACTGAGGTTAAGTTACCTGTTTATGGTTTTTGTTGTTTCTACCCTCTATATATTATCTCGTTGAAATTTCTAAAGATTTCTAGTCTTTGTATAAATGTAGGGTCCAGGACTTTTTCAGTTATCGTTTTTCTCAAAATTATGTGCGGAACATTGACTTGTGATTGAGGGTTGTCAAACATAGAAAGAGTAAATATTATTTCATCAAAGTATATAATTATGAGATGTTACTGTAAGAGCTTATATTGGTATTGTTTTAATATTAGTTTCACAGTAAACATATCACTCAAAGTTCTCATTTTTTTGTTGGACTCGTACTAATCGAGCGTATGATCCACCTGATTTTAAATGATCGCTGTAACTCTTGGATATCCATGTCAATTTCAACCAGGACTTAGAATCCTATCTTAGGTCGTACTTAAATGCGTTGCTCATTGTTACTCCTTAGGATCAAGTGAGTCGTTTCGCCTGTAATAGAAACAAGAATGACGTAACGGCAAATTATGATTCTTGCGTTTCTGAAGTATGTACATCAATGGATGGATTATGTACGTGCAAGATGTGAAAAGATCTTCCTCCTGAAGTATTCCCTGAATGCTGTTTTTGGGGCTCTTTAGAAAAGGTGTGAAGAGAACCCTCCAGCAAAGGCGACGATATATTAGAAACTTCCGGTGTTGCGTTCGAAAGCGATAGTCACTGCATGTATCAGGAGGCCCGTTTGCCTTTTCGTTTAGCTTATTTATAAGAAAAAATCAAATAAATGTTCTACGTAAGTGTAATTCAGGTTACGAAGGAAAGCTTCTTTTGTATGACCTCGAAAAGGTTAGATTCTATCAATGAAACAAGTGTATTTTTACAACTCTATAAATTTGTACTCTTACTAGGTAGATAGAAGTTTGCGGAGTATATTGCCAACCCTAGTAGCGGACGAGACGTATCTCTCATCAGGCTAAGTGCTGGTCTAAGCCGCGGCTCAATATTGCAGGTTGCTTGATCCGTCCTCCCCTTTATGACTCGTGCGAAAATCTCCGCTTTATTGCTGCCATTCGCCGAAATTGAAAACCGTCGCGACATACCGTTGACTAAGTCAAAATGAAAATTCGACCTGCTTGTCTTGAATGACCCTACCTTTAGTGTTTTGTAAGTTGATAGTATTTTTCTTTTTGCAACTTGGTAGAACCTGGTTTTATCAGCTAGGCAAACGTGATTTGACGTCACTGGATTTCAGTCATTAACCGAGACAGAAAAGTATACAGGGTCCGAGATATTGCTAGATAAACATCGACATAATGGTGGTCGTACTCGCTAAGTCCTTAATAGTTGTATTTGCAATTTTTTTACCTCTTGTTATGCTATTGACGTAGGAATGTTTAAATTTAAAAATGAGCGTTGAGATATGTAATTTTAATAGCGTAATCATATTAGCATAGTTACAAATAAATGCAATGTTATGCTTATTTGCATGATGCTTGCATGATTTTAAGCCCGCACCAGAAAATGTGGGACAGATTGTTTCCGCATTTTATTAACATCTAAGCAGTTTACACCTACCATGTATTGTCCACGTCATTATTTTAAGTTTCTTATCTAATCTGTACTATTCCAACATGATACGGGTACAAAATTCCATCAGTCGTAGATAAAGTTCGCTATAAATTTACATCATAATATATTATTTTTAGAGTTTGATTCAACGGCGTTAAAGTAGCTATTATGATGGATAAACAAGAATTCCATAAAATGTTTACGTGATAAAATTATACTACTCGTCTTCCGTAACTTTATGTTCTTTATTTCTAACTGCGTTAAATACGATTATTAATTGTATTTCGCAAGTAAAAATAATGTATGAATTTGTTTTATGCATTTTGGTTTCATTTTTTATTTTGAAAAGCCACGTTTTAGGTTTGATAACCGACGAGTGTGTCTGTTGTGATGTTTTTATTTATCACTAACGTTAACTGGTGACTCTGTTCGAGAAATATAAGCTGAGATGCTTGCTATAAACGATGTAACAATATGTAATTTGAAAAAACGCGTAAATAGTTAAAGGTGATTGTCTTAAATATAAATATTTTTGCTCAGTTACAGTAATAAATTGGATGATCATGCATCGCCTATAAGGAGGCCAGAGATTCAGGCACTCTGTATACAAGATTTTACATAGATTGTATGAGTAGTCTATTGCGTTATAGAACACACACACAAATAAATAGACGGAAAACATTTTATATAAGGATTTATCGTTACCAAATCATCATTTCATGCCATTTATTCTCAAAGGCATCAATGTTTTTAGTGATAAGCTTGCGAAATGTGTTAACTAAAGAATTCATACACACGCTATACAAATATAACACATAACGTAACAACAACACAATATAACAATACATAATAACAATATAATAAGTCCGTTCCATCACGTGGTTATAAACGCGCTGCAGTATGTATTGCTTCCTATTTATCTAATAAGGTTTCCTTTCATGCACTAGATTGTGTAATATTGTTAGTCTCTGTGAACGTTTACTTTGAATGTACACACTTTTTAATATTCTCTTTTATATTTATAACATTTTGTCTCACAAAGCCTGTTTGAGAAGGATTAGAGTTAATACTTCGACTGCGGCGCGGATATATTTGAACGGGTCAGTATTACGGGAGGCGGCCCTAAACTGGAGCTTATTTGATTGGTCTGAAGATACGCCGACTAATTACTGAAATATTGTATTTTTGAATTTGTGTATTATCTACGCATACGTAATGTCCGCCCCGAGTCTTGTAGCGCGGACGTAAAAACAGTACTTTTGTTCGTCCGTAATCCATACAAATTTGTCCGTACAACACAGGTGTGTAGGAGCCGCAAGCGCGTCGCGCCCCGAATTACACAGCAGTGTTGTAGCCGCAGGGAAAGTGTTGAAGGTGTTAACTATTCCTTTGGAAAAGTACCACCGCACTCACAATCCGTCCTGAAGCAACTCTTGCTTTAGTTCGAGAGACTGTGTTACACTTACAAGCGACGACAATCTTAGTTTTCAGTAATTCTTTTATTTTTATTGCGAAAGAGTAAGAAACGGGCATGCAGGCCACCTGGTGTTAAGTGGTCACTGCAGCCCATGGACAACCACGTCCAATCTCAAATAGAACTGTTCTATTTAAGGATGGACGCGGTCGCGTTCCTACGCTTGAGGACTGACATGATCGCCTCGGTTGCAGATGGCAACTACTTGTCAAATCTCTGTCTGTGGAATTGCTTAAGAAATTCTTGTGTTTTGGTTGTTTGGTTTTATCGGTAAAATCGATATCAAATCTACCATCTTAGTATTCAATAAATAGGCATTTACGGACAAGCTCAGAGGACTTCAGTCCAGTTTGTTGTATGTGGATGTCTAAGGACTTGCTTCAGGATTTTTTTAATTTTTATCTTAGTCATCAGTAGCAATGCCATATTCGAGCTCAAAGGTCTTCAGTTCTGTATAAGGTTTTATGCCTATCGGCTTCGACGTAATATTAGACGGCCTGCATGCCCGTTCGCAGTATAAGAGTCATAATCATTACTAACGCATTACGTGTGATTCTGTTGGTGAGGTGCGGTTGCCTACACTTCGAAGCGAGGCGACCATCTTAATCCTCAGTAGCAACGTATCTACGAGTTTCGAGCTAACATAGGATTTCAGTCGTGTTTGTGGTTATAAGTGGATGTCTATATGCTGCGACTACTTAACAACAGGTTGTTTGCATGCTCGTTTGCTACTCTTCTCACATAAAAAATAGTACTTAAAATCTTATTAATATCAATTTTAATTTTGACATCGAAGTAATTAATAAATATTTCTATATAAATAAATTGATATGACTATGACATAGTAAATAAGATGTAATTAATGATAAAATTGAATT
>DWON01008258.1:0-12262 GCA_018251015.1 Phocides pigmalion okeechobee
CAGAAGTTCTATTTAAGGATGGACGCGGATGCGTTCCTACTCTTGAGGACTAAGATGGTCGCCTCCAATAATGTGTAGCCAGCAACCACACCTCCCCAACCGAAAGACAATACATGAAGACCGTGCTACTTTCCGGCGGGCTATGAGGGTGGCGGTGGTGCGGCCCGGGGCGAGCTCTAACGGCTCTACCACCTTTTGCTGAAGATACCATAACATAACTTTATTTTGCATGTAATGGAAATACCGAATGATTAGGCAGTTTACCCGTTATGTTGCTGCAGGTACCATTTATATGTACGGATTTTGATATTATATAAGGCTTTATGACTAAAATTATCATAATCAACACAATTATCACCTTTATCAACACCATTATAACTTTGATTACATTGCGGCTTAAGCACACCTGTGTTGTACGTACAAATCTGGAAGAATTACGGGCGAACACAAGTGCTGTATACGTCAGCGCTACAACAGCGGGCGGATACAACGTTTATGTATTCGTAGAGGCTACACAGATGCTAAAAAATTTAATGTTTGTGTGAAATGTAAGCGCATCTTCAGTCTACAGAATACAGCTCCAGTTTAGTGCCCGCCTCCCGCAATTTACTCGATGTAATTATCAGCGTCGCAGTCAAAGTGTTAACCTACCTTAGTTGTAGTTTGAGTTAAAAATGTGTGGCGGTCGTGCAGGGTCCCCGTCGCCGGGCAAGTCGCGGCCGTCGCTGCCCACGTCGCCGGCGCACATGGCGGCGCTGCGCCAGTCGCACCAGCACCAGATCGACGCCGCCGCCTACTCTGCGCTCGCGCATCTCAGTATGTCATATTTTTATCTCTCTTTGCAGTGCGTCTTTATTTTTCATTGTATCTTTAATTGGAAAACGTATAACAAATTCTGTACACAAATTCACTGTTACATAGAAGTCACAATAATTGACGAAGTTGTTTTTTAAAAGAAGTTACGTAATACATTAAATTTTGTAATATAAATAATTTAAATTCTTGCATTACATTTAACTTTATTCACATATAGAAACATTTATTATATTGTTTTCGAATAAAGCTTTTGTTAATGGTAAGCTACAAAACCAAGATTCAAAAAAGTAACATAATAAAAACTTTGAAAGTTCAATGATCAACGTATTATCTTGTTCAATATATTATAAATGTTCTAAAATAGCATATCTTAATAAAACTATAATCCTTGCTTTACTTTAATGTATCGTACATTAGGTTGACTTGTATAGCCGCATGTTGTTATATTTTGCATATATTTTGCCAGTTAAGGCGGAATACAGAGCACTACTAAATAAGTTTTAATAATTATAATTTTATCTGTATTCGTGCAAATAAATGATTTGATTTATTTTTGTATTTCTTCTCTATATAAACTTAACGCAACGAAAGTAAAATTTTAGTTAGGAATAATCATGAATAATGTCGTGTTCCTCCAGGTGCAAGCAACCAGCACAACGCGCAGCTGCAGGCGGTGATGCACGCCAACGCGCTGGGCCAGCAGCAGCACGGCCACCACCCCGCCATCACCAACATCATGTCGGGTACGTGTGGCGCTAGGCCTGTATTTAGTGAGCCTTGGGGTATACGCTTTGGGGTCCTTTTGAAATATAAAAAGCTGTAATATTAAATATATTACATATCTTTTCTACTTTACTATTAATATTGAATAAGTATAAACTTTATAAATAATATTGTGATAAAATTACTGTGAATTATTTAGTACACAACTAGTTTTAAATAGCCCTTTACAATAAATACTTTTGTAAAACTTTTGATCAAATTTATCAATGAATTTTAGAAATTATATGTGATATAATTTCTTGGCTCTTTTGAAATATTTGAGCATATAAACTTCAATTTAGATTTCAGCTTAAAAAAAAAAGGAATTCTTGATAAAAAAAGTAATTTTTTGGTCGGCATTTTGAGATCCCAATTCAGACTGAAATTCTGAGCTCATGTCGTACAAAACTGTTATGTTATAAATAAAATAATATTTCATTCGCAGGCCTGTACGGGAGCTGGGGCATGGGCGACACGTTCCCCACGCCGTCGCCGGAGTCCCCGGACCACTGGTCCACGCCGTCCCCGCAGACGCCGCTCACGCAGTCGCCGCACTCCGACTGGTCGGACCGCGCCGCGCTCTCCCCCAACGACATCCAGCAGACCAACAAGGGAGCTACCGAGGCCATCTACATATAGGCACAGAGGACTGGCGACGTCAAGTGGTCGATGTGAGATAGAGCAGTGTTGTGAAAGTGAGTTGTACGTCAAACACGAACGACGAACACCGAAATTGAGTTTAATTTTGAACGCCGTGAGTTAACATACGATACAGTAAGTGACCGTATCGAGAAACACATTTTTACGTAAACATTTTGACGTGAAAACAGAGGACGAAACGTGTTACTCGGACGACTGCTAAAGCGTGACTGTCACAAATTTAAACTGTACAATTTCACAAAGTAATTCACACATTCAGAGCGAACTAATGAATGAAAATAGCTTTCTGCTTGATTTGTTTGTCATTACTGTCTATTATACTATGCTGTACGATTAATAATAGGAAATGAAATCTTATTGTGCCTCCCTCAAACGCTTGTCACTAGTCAAGAAGACTATGAAATATTCAAGTAAAGGCCGTTAAATTTTCCAATTTTAATTTGTCAAGTATTTCACAGTATAAATACTTCTGTTCTCACAGACGTTATTTATACAATGTGATCGATTAAATTCAAATTTAATATGGAGTTTAGCAACAAAACCTGTCGATATAGTGCATTTTAATGCAAAAATTACGACTTCTGAGAGACTTTGTTTCGAGTTTTAAAATATCAGCGTTTGATGTATTAGAAAATTAGGAATTTTCTAGTGACAAGATATTCCTCTATTATCTATAACTCTAATTAATTCACATATTCTTAAGCAATACAATACTTTTTTTTACTGTGTCCATTTGATATTTATCAAACATAGTAACGATATGCTGTTATCGAAATATCTCAATACTGTCTGTAAATTGTTTAAACAAACAAAGAAATCCTGACATACAATTTTAACAACAATTACTACATTTTCTAGTAACAATTTACATGGATTAAGTGAAGTAATTAGTAGCTTGATACGTCACTTTGTTTTCTAGTGTCAATTTGCAGAAAATAAGTAAAATAATTAAGTAACTTTATATGGATTTGACAATTGACATTTTTATATTATAAAAAAAGCACTTTGAGAAATAATGGTGCTGTGTAATGCGCCAATTGGAACTTGTGTCAAATGGATGAATGATGGTGTGGATGATCGTTGGAAGAAATCTCGAGGTGCTAGTGTGCCGTAGGATAGACTGATTTGTACAGCCATGACGTGTAGCACTAAATGATGCTAATTTCCCATGACAAGCTGTTTCGGTGTATTTTTTAATAAATTCAATAAATGTTTGTAATAACTCGTTCATTACATCGCATAGCGTGTCCGGTTCGACCTGAAGTACCACCGTCATACCTTTCTTGTTTCGAGGAAAAATCTTACCAAGGTACTCAGGTGTCAGGAGCGGTTGTATCTTGAAATGAACGCCACTGGTGTAAGCTGTGCCGTCAGCGTGAAGATTATTGTGTCTGATTGGAGACTGACATGTAACGACCGTCTTAGTCCCTGTAATGTATTGACAGATTTACAAAAAAAGTGTTTAGAAGTGTTTATACTGCCTATCAACTCGACGCTCCTTCGAATGATTTTACAATACCACTTTTTTTAATCTCCGCCTTTTCTCTGTTCTAATATCCGTGTATTATACATACAAATTGTAATCTTGAATCACTTTGCCTGTTGATGAATCGCATTAAAATCCGTTGCGTAGTTTGAAAGACCTAAGTGTACAGAGGACAGAAGAACTTTTTTTTATACTATGTACGGATATACCGGAAGAAAAAATGGTATAGCACAAAATTTAGTAATAACACAATACATTTTATATTTTTATGAAAATAAACTCATAGTTTTACTATAAACATTCAATATTTGATTCTTGCTTTTGTAAAATTCAGTGTTGATTTATCATATATTGCTACGTGAGCCATATGTTTATTATTATTTCAATATAACATGACTAAATGACATAAAATGACTACCAGAATTTCAAACCAATACACAGCGTTACATGTTCTTCATGTATTGTGTTTCGGTTGGTGAGGTGTGGTTGCCGGATACACATTATTGGAGGCGACCATCTTAGTCCTCAAGAGTAGGAACGCATCCTCAAATAGAACTTGTGTTCTATTTGAGATTGGACGTGGTTGTCCATGGGCTGCAGCGACCACTTAATATCAGGTGGCCTGCATGCCCGTTTCTTACTCTTTCGCTATCTCAAAAAATTGGTGGCAGGCAGATACGTATGGCGGGGCTACCTTTTCAGGCGAACTGCAAAAACTTCTACTGCATTTAAGTTATTTTATAGGTAATTTCGTTGAAACCATCATCGAATTATGTATAACACATATTCTTTTTATTAATATAAGCACTGTGTACAAGCCTGTACTTTATATTATGTCAATGCAAAATGGAATACATAAAATGTGAGACGCGTAAGCATGTTATTAATGTTTAAAATACACCGGAATAATACCGCTTTTAACATCTATTTCAATTGTTGTGTTGTTAAATATGTTTTTTATTTGCTTGTTTATATAACATTGTGTTTTAAATAATTAATTTTAACGGGAAAATATGTATTCCGCTTATGAGATTGTTTTGCGTACAGACGTGAACGGAATTTATTTATGTGTGATTCTCTAGCACGTATTAATTGTAATGTAATCTGTATGTAGATCTTTTAATAAGATAATTTTTAAGATAAGGCTTAAGAAAAACTAAGATTGACGCCTGTTGGAGGTTTTAACGATTATTCCTCAGTACATTCCGTTTTTTATTCTGATTTTATTCCAATACAATGTTTGTTTTTATTTAAGAGCCACGGGCGACAATCTTAGTTTTGAAATGTTCAAGACATTAGAGGTTTCGTATATCTTCCGTATTTCAATCATTCCAAGAATGCTTCCATGTTTTTATTTTATTTTAGAGATGACATTTAGTAGGGGACAAGTTATTCTGTTTTGCGAACAAAAATATTTTGTACCTGTTCTAAAAGGACCCGCGTCATTGCGTGTGACGTCATCTACTTCGTCATCTCGCTTTTAAGTACGTTTACAAATCGTACATTAAGATCTCATTCCATTGTCGCTTTAACGAACATTCTCTTGGGACCACATTATGCTCAATTTAAAAAAATCTCCAATATTAAAACATTGTATTATATTATCGTAAGTAAGATAACTTCTGTTGATGTCGTGAGAACTGCGCCTACATTATTGTAAATAATATTTTTTATCATTTTAATATAATATTTAAACACTGAGGATTGATCTTCGTAAAATATTTTAGTGCAGGTGTAATTTTAGATTTAAGTATTTTTGTTTTGTGTCATCGTTATGTGCCAATGAGCCAGGTTCTGCGTTATTTTATATAAAAAATGGTAAATTTTATTACGATTGGTACCCGTTTTCAACAATTTTAGTGATAATTGTGTATTACTAGTAACTAAGTAGGGTACAATGTAAGCGAAACGCGTGCTTCCTTTTAATGCATTCTTGTTAAATAAATTGTAATTGTAATTAAAATAATTAATCCGAAATATAAAAGTAAATCGTTGCAAGTACAAATTGTAAATATGATTGCCCAGTGTTATATATGAAATCATGTCATTATTAAATAATTGTTTACGATTAGTTGATATAAATTGTACACGAAAGTTGTTATTTCATTCGATGATTTAACATAATTACAGATTATTTCTGAGAAAATCGATAAATTGAATATCATATTTGTGTTATAAAGGATGCTGTACCGAATTCCACTGATTTGCAGAAATTACGTCTATTATAAACTGTATTGTTTCTTAAAAACATCACATATTTTTATAATGACACTGTGTAATCAAATCTGATGTTTGGCACATTTTTCGAAAATATGTAAAGAAGGGCACACACTGTGTTAAGAATTCGATCCTTGGATCCATTTGCGTGCCTTCAACTAGTTGTAAGTTAGGAAAGCCTGTAATTTAACTATTCAACATAGTTATAAACTAGCTGTATGTTTGTAAATACATTTTTATCATTATTTTTATGAAATGCATTTCTTTGTAAGATTCGAAGTTTGAGGAGAATGAAATTTTAAATATTTTCCCCGTAATTGACAATAAAGGAGTAATTAAAATATTTTTTCTTTTATTTTCTCTTTAGTTTAACTAATTTTAAATTAAGCAGAAGACTAGTAGTAGTATTGAAATAATGTACCGATGGAATCAGGTAGGTATCGGAGGAGTAATTTCAACTCTTCAATCATGAATAACAGTAATATATTTTTATTCTATACACAAAAGAACTCTTTATTTACAAATATAACCACACATTCTTATTGCTATATACTTTCAGTCTATGAGCATTATGAAATTTTAAAATGTGCTTACAATGAGCTTTTTATATTTAATATTGTTCCTATGATTACCTACACAATTACAATATTAGATGTGTTAGCATTATTACCTGAATACACTAATGACTACAAATCCGCATTTGAAAAGCGTGGTAGATTTAACGAAATTATCATTCTAAGAGGAATCTGATGTTCTGAAAATTGACGACGAACAAAAACAATAACTTATTTATATTTATGACGAAAATATTACAAGAAATACCATCAATGGAATTTACACGTACCACAAATTACGCCATAGATACTTTTATTCACTTTTTATGCGGACATTTTTTTCACTCATTCTCTAACTTACGGTATTTTTTTTTTTTTAAATTACAATACAACCAATTTTAGGCTAAGGTTAATGGAATTATTCAGACACGTAAATTAATAAAATAAATAAAGAAATGCGAAATCGGAGGAAATTCAATATCTACACAAACGTAAATAGGTACGTATAATATATGTTTTTAATATATATTCATATATAATATAATAATTTATATACGTATTGAGTAACATTTAGGCTTTTGCATATTTTTGCAAAATACCCACTATTTTATTTGCGAAAAGAATAATGCTTATTTTAACAAGCTTTCCGAATTGTTTAATACATTTAACAGTGAATAAAGTTATTGTGACATTTTCACGTGCAGTAAAATCCAACGTGTGTTTAAAGAATAAATGAATAAAGTGAATATTTCTTCAATGTTGAACAAGTAGGTGGGTTTTCAAATTATTGTCAGCCAAAACGTACTGTATGAATGTATGAATATTTAAATTGACAAAAAGTACTTCATTAATGCTTATATGTATAACTATAACCCTTTTATTTTATTTGAATTATTTGACTTTGTATGTAGTAACAATACTATTTTTAGGGCAAAAATACTACATAAAATTAAATTGTTAAATACTAAAGGTATGCACCTAAAATTCAGTGCAATAAAAAGTGTATTTTAAGTAAATTAAAATGTTTTTGCACATGCTTGAAAGCATAGACAAGGAAGTATATTTAAATGTTCCTTACAATAAAAAGACTAATCAATGGTCGAATGAATATATTTATACAAATTTTAAAAATCCAGTGAGCGCATTACAACCGCGAGGGGAGATCACGACAGGATGGTGTGCTGCTGCAGCAGTTATGGTGACCATCACCATCGCAACGTTTGTGGGGAATCTAGCAGTTCTGATGGCTTTGCGAAGATTGCACCGAGCGCCCGCGCATTACCCGTTAGCAAGCTTGGCAACAGCTGATCTGTTGGTCGCCATGTTTGTTTTACCTGTGGCTGCAGCGCGGGAACTTTTCGTTTTTCGGCTCAGTAAGAAAATTTAAATACTATTACAGTATATCAATATTATAATAATACATTCTGAAAATGAAATATCTTGACTTATTTATAATTATTGGAACATTACTAAGGTTAATGTTTTACACATGGCTAAACATTACGTTAGAAGAAGTTAAAACTACATAACACACATGAAATGATAATATAATAAAAGTACCGTCTATGGAAATTTGTAACCAACTGCTTATAGAACTCGAATCCTAGTACGAAGTACTAAAATTAGTTCCACGTATCATTGACGCTGCTGGTGACCAGAGTCGATTCATATCGCGCTGAGAATTGTGATCGGTATTCAGCGCAGGAATTGTTGTTTAGGTTTATTAGATAGTTTAGGTTTAGTCTTTAATTGTATATCATTGTACCACCACCGCCCTTATAATCCACCGCAAAACATTACTTGTATTTCAGTGGAAGAAGTGCGGTTTTCAGCTACATTTAGAAGGAAGGCGTCCATCTCAGTCCTCAAGAGTAGCAACGCAAAAGTCCTGCCTAACATCGTATACACATTGACATGATGCTAGGCAGGACTTTTTCTTGTTTGTGATTGGACGTAGATGTCCATGGGCTGCAGAAACAATTTAACATCAGCGCGCTCCGAACACTCAATTTCGACTTATCCAACATAAAAACCACTTTTTTAGGTATTTTTTGCAGAATATTTACAAATATTCGCAGATAGCATCATCTGCGCGTGTTGGAGCACCTTGGACGTGTTATGCTGTACTGCCTCAATCCTGTCTATCTGTGTGCTGGGTTGGGAGCGATGCTGTGCGATCACAGCACCTCTGGCACGAGCGAGGCGCAGTCGCCGCGCGAGGATGTTCTCAGCACTGGTGTGGCTTGTAGCCGCTGCAGTCGCGCTGCCAACAGCATTTGTACCCTCGCCACTGCACTGGCACGAAGGAGAGCCGGCTAAAGCGTGTACCGTTAATACTAATATTGGGTAAGTAATATAAAATAAATAACAAATCTTAAAAGGTGGGAGAATTATAGTTCGACCGAGGAGGTACCACCGCCGCCTTCGTAATCCTCCGTAAAGCGTTACTTGTGTTTCGGTTGGAAAAGTGCGGTTGCCGGCTACACTTTGAAGCGAGGCGACTATCTTAGTCCTCAAAAGTAACAACGTATCTACGTTTGAGCTCAGGTAGGATTTTACTCGTGTTTGTGGTTGTACGTGGATGTTTATGGCCTGTGATTTCTGAAATTTATTTATTTTCATTTTCTTGCTGAAATTTACTCATTTCCATTTCACTTAATATTTTATTCATTTAATACAGACATCACAGACAAATAGGTTACTATACATAGTTTGTCCGGGAAAGTACCACCGACTTCATAATCCGCTGTGAAGCAATTCTTGTATTTCGGATGGAAATGTGTACTGCCCGGTTACAGTTTAAAGCAAGGTGACCACTTCAGACCTTTGGAGTAGAAACGCATCTACTTCTACGTACGAGCTCGGATAGGAATTCAGTTCTGTTTGAGTATGTTCTTGATTGCAGCGAATATTTAACATCAGGTGGCCTGCACGCTCGTTTCCTTCGTTACAAGACCTCATGACCTCCTGTAGTATAAATTCAACCTCTTTATATAATTACCTTACTAAATTCACTTTTATTTTAATACCTAGCTGTACCCGCGACTTTTCTGGTAATGATTGATAACTTTTTCATTTCTTAACATGTAAATAAAAGAAGTTATGTCAATTTACATATATAAGACGTGAACGAAATCGCGGGCAAAAGCTCGTGTATAGATGTCACGTGGTAAACTGTTTGGAAAGTTAATGTTTTTTCCAGTTACGTATTCAGCAGCATATTATTTTCGTTCTACCTCCCCGCCGTGGCGATGGTAGTTCTTTACGGACGCATATTGCACGCGCTGGCAGCGCCCCCAACTATCAGAGCGCATCGCGGCCGTTCGCCGTTCCCGTCTAAGGAACAGGTAAGCAATAATTATTTAAATAAAATACCATAACTTAAAGACATGCAACAGTTTGGTATTCATAATTTTAATGTTTTTTTACTTAGTTTAACATTTATTTATGAGTAAAGTTTTTGCGACTTCACATTACAAATCTTTGAAATGGTCGGCTTTTCTTTGCTGTAAAACGCATGTATTATACGTATCAACCTTCCTCTTTTGAAGTGACGTCTGTTAGTAAAACCGCATTAAAATCCGTTGCGTAGTTTGAAAGATGTAAGCGTATAGACGGCGGAAAGAAATTAAATTTAAAGGAGTTTTTTTATGCTACAAAAATATTTATAGTTGTAAATATTTTAATAAGCCTGTAAATTAATTTTGTAAATTTTAGTTTAACAAATATTAATGATAAATTTATTAAAACTTTACACAATCGCATGGAATGAATAATAGTACACATGACCTGTACACCTTAAAGTATTCATGGTACCAGGGATCTATGTTAAACAGGTGTACCATTACACGAGCTCTGAACAGCACACGCTCGTTCTGTACCATGTTCGTCTCACGACTGACAGTTCGATTTCTACCCTCTCTATTGTTCTCTATTTATTGAAATGCAAAACTCTTGTCTTCGCTTCGGGGATTTAGCGCAATGAGAGTTTTGCTATATTTTTATGTATATTTTATTCCTCTTTTGCATCTCGGAAACAATGACACCGGAAGCAAACATTTGAATTTTCTGGCCTTTTTTTCGACGGTTTGAGATGATGCTATATTTTATGGCCGAAGCATACGTATATTTTCGGTTTAAGTATTAGTAAGTACGTTCGAATTTGTATTTTCAGAAACAGTACATAAGTAAAGAACGGCGTGCTTCTCCATCGTCGTCCACTGCAGACAATCAAATAAGATCTGAGTGAGTCTCATGATTGCAATATCAAATTTGAATGTGGTTGTCCGAGGTTTAGATACTAGCTTTATCGTTAAGGTATTTTTATGTGTAAACAGTAGCAAACGAGCGTGCAGGCCAGCTTGTATCAAGTGGCCACTGCAGCCCATATATATCAACTTACAAGCTCAAACAGGACTAAAATCGTATGTGAACTCGGGCGTAGATTCGTTGCTACTTCTGAGGACTGAGATGGTCGCTCCTAAATGCCACCGGGAAGCGCACGTCTCCGACCGAAATATGAGTTGCTTTACGGCAGATTATGTGATAACATTTACACACACACACACACACACACACACACACATGTGTGTGTGTTAGTATATTCATATACATATATATACTAACACACAAAATGTACATATATATATATATATATGTATGTACACATGAAAGACGTTTATAGGGGAGTGGTCCGTGACGATCATCAAAAGGACTGTCTTAATGATGAGAGGTCATCGATACGTTGGTTTATTACTTCAGTAGAGAGTAGTTACTTTATACGTAAATATCTAGTCTTTTAATATATTTCAGGTCGATGTCCCCAAAAGCCTGCCAACTAAACTTACCAGACAGCACAACCCAGGCTGACGCTTCTTCAAAAACCGCTAAACCTATTGCTTCACTGTAAGTTTTAATTTAATATAAAACGTATGTCGCCCTCATAATCCGCCGTAAAGCATTACTTATGTTTCGACTGGAGAACTGCGGTTACCGGTTACACTTTGAACGAGGTGACCTCTTTGTCCTCAGGAGTAGTAACGTATTTAAATTTGAGCTCAGATAGGATTTCAGTCGTATTTGTGGTTGTACGTGGATGTCTTTGAACTGCGATTACTTAACATCAGGTAGTTTGTATGCAACATGGTATGTTTGCTACTCTTCTCACATAAAAAATGTAAAATTCTTGTTACTTGCTTTGTGTCATAAAATGTGTGTGTGATCGTAATTTTGTGCCTAATTTTAAATATTGAATAAATTGACAATCTGACACACACACACACACACACGAGCGAACGCGCGCGCCTCTACACACACACATATATGCAATGGTTCTAGTGCAGGTATTATTTTACGTCAGCGTCGAGCCACGCGCACTATCGCGACCCTCATGGCGCTATTCCTCGTCTGCTGGACACCCTTCTTCATCATGTTGCCAGTTGGTAAGGAATTTTGTACAGTTCTGACTGCGACATTACGAAAAAAATAATAAATCTAAATCGAAATATTTTTATTCAAAGTAGATTCATTACTGAATTCGTATTGAACGTCAATTAACTAAATAACCACGTTTGTTAAAAAACTCGTCTGAGGAAACCATTTATTTTTATCACCTTTTCAATAACTTTTAAACAAATAGTACCACGTTTGATCGACACTGCCGCGGGAATGCAGCTAGCGTTCTTGGAACTATGCCACATGGGCACGGACTCCCTTTAGATTGTTTAGGTTAGGTTTTTATTTTAATTAGTTTTAAGATTTTCATCAT
>DWON01008259.1:0-12262 GCA_018251015.1 Phocides pigmalion okeechobee
GACATGACTTTAAGCCTTTCCCTGTGGATTATTTAAATTCAATGCTAGATATCAGTGACAAATACCAAACAAAAAAGGCAAATTCTTAAAAAAAACATTATTTTTTAAATACGTCCGCAAAATTTGTCGAAGAAAACATATTTTGCTAATACTAGGTCTATGAAACCTATTACACCAGTAGTAAGTAGTAGTAGTTCCTAAAAACTTATCATTTATATTTACTAAGGGAACAAAATAATTTTTAAAGGTTAAAAATTATGTATTGGGGGCATAGAAATTTTTGAAATGTTAAGATGGGGCATGATTTAAAAAAGGTTGGGAAACACTGAAGTAACGCGGACGATTTTAGATACGAATCCATTTATTTGATTTTTTTTGATTGTGTTGATAGATCTTTATGCCGAGTTCAAATGTGATAATATCAGAGCCTCATTTCCTTTTGCCTTAAAACAACAGCTCATGATCAACTGCGTCGAGAGGCCTCGATAATCTCAAAACAGAATTACTTTAAGCTTAGATTTAAATTTTATATTACATTATTAAAAAGATGTACTTTAAAAATAGATTTGTCTGATGGCTCAATAACGCCCTTTGTATTTTATTGCAGAATCGAATACAGTTGCCTATAAAACAATAAGACCTTACTTAGTTTACAATGCAGAACAGCTTATTCATTCTCATTTCCAATTCCAAAATTATTCTAGAACTAAGGTTACTTATCATTAATATTAATTTCGGAAGCTCATGAAGTGTCACTTTTCAATATCTGCATTTGTTTGTTCTGTTACATTGCACAACTGTTATTCTAAATTTACTAGAGTTAATTAATAATAAACACGGTACATAATACATTTCGAATCACTATATTTCTCCACTTCGCCACAACTGTGAAAGTTCTCACATAAACAAGGAAAATTAACCATAACACGAAAATGAGTTCGCTCCGCCTCCGAACTTGCTCCTGTGGGAAGCGAAGAAAGCTAAGGAACCCTTCTCGCAAGTTTATCAATAAAGTAAGCGTAAATCATCAAAAAGCCTTATTTATACCTTACAAAGTGTTTCGACAAACATTAAGGTAACATACGGTGTCGTTCTTGCCTCTGAAATGTTTCACACAAAGTTTTGAACTTATTACAGAATATATAACTTCAAGAAGATGGATTTATGAACTCTTTATAACAGTATTTGCAAGTTAACTGAAATTAACGGTAATATTAGTAAATTTAACGTCCAAACAAAAAAGTTACATTTGAAAAACAAAGGTAAAGTTAAGAGCGTTCGGAATATGGATGGGTGATCATTGGTGGTTAACTTTTACATTAAACACACTGTCGTCTTTCGAAAGAAACTATAAGCCACCGTTCCTGGGTACTATTGATAGATGGTAATCGGTGAAACATGCGCCACATAGTCACACTAATCCGTATATCTACCAGTAGGCATTGAAGCAGCGTGTTGGAGCATTCCCTAGGATTGCTTCTATTGTAGGTAGAGATCTTTGAACTGCAGTGATAGATAACTGGTAAACCTGTAGTTTGACCGGAGAGATATCATCGTTGCTCTCATAGTCCATCGTGAAGCAACTCTTGGGTTCTGTTGAAGTGGTGCGGTTGCCAAGTGAACTTAAAAGTGAAGCGATCACCTTAGATCTCGGGAGGAGAAATTAATGAAATCAACATGAACTATTGTTAAAGGAATATGACATTAGATGAGATATGACTTTAGTTCTGTTTAAGTCCAAGGACTGCAGCGGGTACTTAACAACACGAATACAACAAAAACAAAATAACTTTTTGTTCAGGGAAAATAGGATTTCTATTACAATAAAGGCATCTTAATACATAAAAACATTATTACATGACATCTTTCATACCTTCGGAATTCGTTTAAGATTTAATACTTTCTCAAAAGATTCGCGATTGACGGTTTCCATTCGTCATTATTAATTCAGGATAAACGGAGGTTCGATTTTGTAAAGCACTTAGCCTGTGAGTGACAGCCACTCAAAACGATTCTATTTTTTGTTGCGAGTCTTTTAATTTCAGAGCTCTGAAATATGAATTACTGTCACAGTAATTCATATTTTCTTGTAAAGAATTATTCCGTTCCTTTGGAGAGATCGATTTTTAAGAAACTGAACTTATTTAGGTGTTTTGTTTCCAAATAAATAAATTTATTTTGCTACGGGTGAGCTTCATAAAGCTATGTTAGTAATTAAAATGACCCTACGTTTTCGGTAACAGTAATTCTATTTTATAGTAAAGATTAAGTTTATCTTTTAATGTACGTATTTTTTTATGTTTTGAATTTGTTTATATATTTTGTTTTAATCAATGAATTGGTATAAATGTATGTGTATGTACATCGTCACTTACAATTTCTCTTGTCTTAATATATTAAGGGTTCGTAGAACAAGCTCTATTGTGAAGATCGCATCTCTGAGTTTTTTTGTTATTTTTATTACATAATTGTAATAATATAACATAATACAGTGTTTGCGGTACGCCCGTACGGTCTAATAACAATTAAATATGACATTTTCCGTTCAAAAACGGGAGTGAAATAATAAAAAATTTGTTTTGTTTTTTAAACAACATTGGCATCAAACATTCGTAAAAGCTTTTAGATTGACTGTTCTAAATAAATGTATGTAATAAAAATTTTGCTACTATTTTTGCACAAACTATACAAAAATTTTTCAAAGTTAAGCGTTTTAGCCGTCGGGAAATTTGTTTTTGTATTTTTAAATTTGTTTTACGATTACCCAATATACAAAATGACTCTTGATATAACAAGTAACAAAGGCGTCTTATAACGTAATGATATTGCAAAGTTTTAAGTGGAGTAGTTTATTGCGATATGTAACAATTACTGAGACGTAAAGTAATAAAAGTTTCTTAAGAGAGCGTACGTGACGAAGGTACTGAGTGGTTACCTACGTGTGACGAATGGACAAAATGTGAGGACCCGTTCAATAAAGATACACGCCCTCCTGAGATGAAAGTGGATTCGAGAAATGTTGTATCACTTTGGGAAATGAAGCTACTTTAACGTTTTATTCTTGTTATGTATCTTGTTATCATATCCACCCTTGATAGACTGTTTGTTCTGTGAAATTATATTCAGGCGTCTATTCTTCATAATCTGTTTTCACTTCTGTATAAAATTGTTGTAGCAATTAAGCATTTGGCCTTCTTTTTTGCGTTAGAAAAATAAGAAACGAATAAAGAGATGTTCATATCAAGTAGATTGAAATAGTATCTGTTGGTGTAGTAAGTAATTGCGTTGCTACATATTCAGGAAACCGTGTGAAAATAACTAATAGTGACCTCTGGTGGGAGGAATATGTAGCATTTTTAAATTGTAAATATCATGGACAGGTAGAAGAAATATAGTCGGGGAGGTACCACCGCTGCTCTCATAATCCATAATGTGTCGGTTGCAGAGGTACGGTAACGGCTACACTTAAAAGCGGGGCGATCATATTAGTTCTTAGGAGCAGCAACGATTAGATATGTAGAAGCTTAGTCCTGTTTGACATTGTCTCTATGTCTATGGGCTGCAGCGACTCCATTAGGTGGCATGAATGTTCGTTCACTCGCATAAGAAAATATATATATTCGAATATTTTCGTTGTCATTTGCCACCGCATATTTTATTTAATTTTATTTATCCGAATGGTTAACATGAACGCCTTGCTTCTAAATATAGTCAGCAACCGTATCTATCCATTCAAAACAGCAAAGTTTACCAGCAGATTACGAAGTCGCGGAACTATAATGTATAATTATTGGTAACATGATCACTATTACCCTTGAACATTTGTTATCCACTCTGTATCACTATATGGCATCGTCATCGTTGTACGTGATGTAAATCACATTGTTTCTCTTAAGGACTATGTTGGTCACTTCATAACTATGAAAGAGACCAATCACACCTTTCGTGGTAATGCAAAAATCGCTTCATGCTAGCAGTGCGGCAGTGGTATCTCTTCAATCCAACCGGACAGTTTCCACCTTGCAAAAGTCTCTGATATAAAAATTGTTTAGAAATTTAAGTTTATGTGCTAATAAAACTGAATTTTGTCGCTAAAGTTTAAATAAAAGGAATTGCTATTTTGTTTCACATGCTTTATTATATCTACAAATTTTCATAAAGAAAGATACCAGTTTTTCTCTTAAACTAAACCATTTTTGCCAAATGGACTTTTATAAGTATAATAATATATATTTTTATGTAGCAATAACATGGACGATGATAAACAAATAAAGAAAATCGATAAAAAACTAGTCATTGTGTTGGCAACCCTCATCTCCAGTGGGGACATCTCAGCTTCTTTGGGCGGGGGAATACGACCTTCGAGATAAACTCTCTTTGCTCGGATTTGAACTCGAAGTTACACCTTGGTTTAAAGATGCTATGATACAATAGATGATAAGCCCTCATCCACTGCTCGTAAATGCAAACGGTTCCGAGTTCTATTCGTAGTCAGGCATATATGTAAATGATGTATTTAGATTTTTCTTCTAAATCGAAGTTTTTGTGAACTTGTCTCTAAATCTATGGTAATCACAACAAATTGAATCTTAGTATCAGGTTATGAGCCTAGTAAATATTATAGCGTTATAATATCCGCCTGGCACAGGTGGAGACGAGTTCTATTTTTGGCTAAGACCTGTTTGGTCTAAGTACAAGGTTTTTAAAGGATTATCATTTTTGTAAGCAATAAAAGTAGCAACAGCATAAAGTCCACATGTATTAATTGACCAAGTTAAGTACCGTCCACAGACATCTACTAATTTCAAAAAGGGTACAATTAATCCTCCTTTATGATACCAAATGATCTACAAGGTACTTGTAACAAACTTCTATTGAGAGTCACCTATTGTCTTAATATACTCGTATCCTGCAAAAACACTTCTCTAACTGAAAGAGTGATTAATTTATGACGGATTATGAAGGCAGCGGTAAACTGTCTCTGTAGATATATTTAGCGAGGTTTTGTTGCGACACACATGTTTCATTTCGGTCTTCAACCTTTTTCACTTAAAAATTCCTTCCACTGATAGTGGAGCCGTAGCTTCACGCGTTTACATGCAACAAACGATATGACGATCGATCGATGCGGTCGTATGCAAATATTAGCGTTGTCATAATGACAAAACCGCAGTCGATGGGATTGTAGGACGGCGTGCGGTATGCTGATTTCACTCGTTCAAACATAACCTTATATTATGAGGTTCTTCAATTTAATGTTCACCGCCGCCGTCATAATCCGCAGTAAAGCAATACTTGTATTTCGGTTGGATAGTTGCGGTTGCGTACTTTGAAGCGAGGCGACCATCTTAGTCCTCCGTAGTAGCAACGTATCTACGTTCGAGCTCAGATAGGATTTCAGTCGTGTTTGTGGTTGTATGTGAATGTTTATGGGCTGCGAATACTTAAAATCAGGTGGTTTCCATGCTCGTTTGGCGTCGGCTCGTTTCTCTCATATATAATTTTCTCTCATGAACGAACAGCCTCTATATCGATTCAACTAAAACATAATGTATGCAAGTGTTATGAACTATTAGCATCCTCTAAAACGTTTTAATAGCATGATGGTGTTTGGTCTAAGGTTTCTCTAGTAGGCAAATAATCCTCGCTTGTTGCTGGTCGTAAAAAAGTTCTACAGCCAGTTTCAAATGGCTTTCCTCTCACTTAAGGAACAATACCCACAGTCAACAATGTATGGATACTATAAAACAAATAGGGACCAGTAGTCCGACTCCCTTCGTTTCGTGGAACAATAATCGTGGGACAACATTCAATGCAGATCCTATATATTGAGACCAGTATGGAATGTATCGTCGTGTGGCATCCACCGCATAGTCACCCTTTCTAATCTGCTTCGCCGGATTTCTCTATAACTGATTCTGTACTTCGTGACTATAATCTCACTATGTATGATTAGCCTCAACTAGAACAAGTCTTAGCTAAGGTTAGGGACAGATGTGTTGCCGTACCGGCAAGATTCATAATCCTATGGTGTCATTTCATCCACTCGAGTGGTAAGTTTTGTTTAGTCTAAATCTTATTTGTCTAGATCTTGGTCTTGAGTCATCATGAGTTCATTACAGTTGCACTTTATTTGTGTGGATTTCTTCTTAAAATAAAAGTTTGGTTCATGACTCATGATTATTAGAAGACTTAACACACTTTTGTAAAAGTTTTAACAACTATCAGACCACAAATTACATCCCTAATTCAACTGTTGCTAACATTTGACAAATAACTGTTATCAACAGTTGATACTATTCCTTACACTTAGGTAAGGGACGTGTGGCAAAGACATTTTTTTTTTTGTGAATAACAAGAAAGGTTAATATTTTTCAATAAAGGCAAAAGGTACGATGAAAAACAAAAACGGGTAAATGAAATCCATGAGTCGCAATAAAGTCAAGTATCATAAAGTCGTTACCACAAAAACGTCCTGAAATAGCTAAAAACCGTGGAGTAACGGCCCGGAGGTGAAGTGGTACATAATATTTGTAAAGACATCGCGTAAACATTCTTGTCACGTTCTTACGTAAATTTCTTAAAAAGACCCTCTCGCTTGCTTGTCCCGTGAATAATAAAGGTCTACTGATCTTAACTGAAAGTCTAAGTGTACCAATCTTTTCTTTAGACGTATTTACAACAAAAATAAAGACAACACAATTTTCAGAATTTCAATGATGATCAAAGTGAGGAGATCGTTGGTAAAACAATAATAGGAAAGTTATTACCATTGTCCTTAAGTCATCGTAAGTAAATACTTGTGTTTCGGATGAAAATTTCGTTGGCAACTTACAAGCGAGGCGATTATCTCTGTTGTCAGGAGTGGCAGTGCGTCTCAGCGACAAACGACCCTCAATAGGAATTCAGTCTTGTTTAAGGTTGGATGTTAATATCCATGAGCGACCACTTGACCTTAGGTGGCCTGCATGTTAGTTTGCTACTCTGACAATGTAAAAAAAAAACGACTTGTATGTTCGTTTATGATAAAACTTTGTTGTCATTAGCAACATCGATTTATCGATCGATTTCAGATTAAACGCCCATTCAATTTGGATTTAGATACAAATAATCATAGGTATCAGCATCCTCTTCACTTCAGTTACTAAGTTTGTTTTCTATATTCATAACAAGCTATTTATTAGTATGTAACGGTATTCAGGATTGAAGCTTTTCTAATTGGCGATATTTGAAACCAGATGCATCTATCGCAGTTGCGGGTACAACGGTTTTATTATAATAATTCGCGTTGATTTTACGATCACGTATCAAAATAAAATATGTAACTTCCGAGATAATATTAAATGAGAATCATACCTATTACAAGTGAAAATGAAGAAAAAAAAAATAATCTGCACGTTTTTATTTTCCACAGCTTTAACTAGAAACCACTCGAGCACAAAAACTGAGGGTGACGGAGGGTTGGCAACCAACTAATTGTTATTTGGAGCCGTTCATTCGGAAAAACAATCATTGTTAGAATTTGTGAACGGGAGGGACAAAATTAAAGATTTGTTACAGTTCATGCTGATTTTGCATTTGAGCATGAATGGAACTTATTTAATGAAACTGTCTACGTGAAAGATATTTTGAAGTTATGTTGAGGAGCGTAATTCTGCATAGGTACTTATAATTTTCTTATTTTTTTTCCAAAAAACGTACTTTTGTTCGCCATTAACAAGGAGCAACGTTGGACTTTTCTGTAAGGCACTTCTATAAAGGACCGAATGAAAGTTGAATTTGGAACGTAATGCGACAATGACATTCTCTGTTTTGTAAAAATCCTTGTAATATTGATATAATAATAATATTTTAAATGATCTAAATATTCAAGTAAGCGAAGAATTGAAGAATGTGAGAGTGAACCTTTTTTCTATAATTTTTTTATTATATTTTTCAAGTGAAAATAAAAATATTTTATATGCCTAAATATTTTCGTGTTCTTCGTATTTTTCCTTCGGGCGGCGTATGTTCCCTCATTACACTCGCGATTCTATTATAGAATCTTTCGCTCTGCTCTGGATTCAAAATAGCGCCTTCATTGTTTAAGTAACACATTGTTTCTTTAATTACACTTCAATTTCATTAAAAAATGACATATTGCATTGAAACTTCAACATGCACTTTGAAGTCATTAGATATAAGATTGATCGTTGATTCATTTATTATATGATGGTGACGATCGTTCAATAGGTTTCGCAATCAGGTTCGCTTCCTGGTTAGACAGGAGTGTAATTAATTTCTCTATTATTTGTTTAGAACGACCATTGTGTGTGTGTTTTGTTGTCTTAATTACACTTAACTAGGAGTGATAGTGGAGACGTCAACCAATTTGTATTCAATCGAATCTGACGACAGCTATCTATCGTCGGTAATTAGAATCAATCGTTCCAGTAATTTAAGTGACAAGGAGATTAACAACGACAACAGATTGTAATCATTTTATATTTCAGCAAATCAAGTAAAATGGAACAAGTGATGAATACAAATCTTTATCAATTTTGGAGTAGTTAATCATACTGGTATTATATTATTACCTAATTTAATACTTTTCAAAGGTGGAAGAGCTATAGGTCCATCGGGGACGTACCATCGCCGCTCTCATAATCCGCCGTAAAGAAATTATTTGTATTTCGGTTGCAGATGTGCGGTTGCCAGCTACACTTTGACATCTTAGTCCTCATGAGTAGCTATATATCTACGTTCGAGCTCATTTAGGATTTTAGTCGTGTTTGTGGTTTTACGTGGATGTCTATGGGCTGCAACTACTTAACATTAGGTGGTATGTTCATTTGCTATTCTTCTTACATGCAAAAAAAATATTTTTTTAATTACATATTTACAAATAATTGCAAAATAAAAAATCATAAGAAAACTAAATTAACCTATATTATTATATGACTTCACGTGTACAACGTAGTCAATTTACTTGAACTGCAAGAGATAAATATCTTCGCAGAAATGTGTTGCTCCCCCCCCGTGTCTCCTGATCTGAATACCTAAGTTTCTATCTACAATATCTGCTAATGATATATCTGATAGATATAAGAGGGATATTTGATATACAACATAGGGTATGATGTTATTCTATAAAAACATCAAATGGTTCATTGATGGAGATGTTTTTTTTTTATTTCATAAGAATAAAAAAATAAATAAATTAGTATTCAAGATCTGTAATCCACTCCTTAACATTAACATTACTATATTTTATTGTACATTTAATTTAATTTTTCCCTTCTCAATAAAAAAAACACAGTACATTAATGACAATATCCTAATACAGTGCAACCTTAACATAACGAACCTCAATATAACGAATTCCTCCATTTAACAAATTTTTCGAAGTCCCCTTGAATTGTCCATAAGAATTAATGTAAACCATACCTTTACATTACGAATTTTTTTACGAACAACTGTTTTATAACGAATTCTCAACTATCACAAAAAGTGTAAGTACCTCTAATTAACGAATTTTGTCAAATTAAAACCTCTACATAACGTTCCCACCAATATATGACCATTAATCCCAAAATTGTGATTCAGTCGCTACAAGTTTTGCTAATAAAACTATTTTTTTACCTCTTATAACAAATTTTAGATCAACCTTACCTCGATATAACAAACCTCTGTTTAACGAATTACTTGATATTATATTATTAGTCCCCTTGCGTTTTGTTATACCGAGGTTGCACTGTATACATATTACGCAAGCATTAAAATTAAGTACATTTGTTCGAACCCTTCCTATAATGTAAAGAACTTCTCTGAACTTTGCTCCTGTGTAAAAAACGACACCCACTTCGGGATCCAATATTTAAGTGACATTGCTTTTCTCGGCGTCGAACCCTAAAATGAATTTCCAGAAGAAAAATTGTTCCAATCCGTATAATAAAGTAATCGCCGGCGAGTGCTCTTCTGAGGTGCCAGTTAACGCCTCCGGGAGGGTTAAGTGAGGATAATTTCCCTTTGCGTGCCCACTCCTAATGACGGACCGCGGAGGGGGTAACGGTTTGAAGGAAGGGGCCTTAACGTTTCCTTTGCCAAAGAAGTTTGGCGAGTTTTAGATATACTTGTTACGCTGATTACCAAAGTTATTATAAACGTATCCTATGTTTTCTTGAAAAAAAAGAGCTATCATTGTAGTTTACAAATACATTATATTTATATTAAAGGCAAACTAAGTAAATAGTGGAAGTTAACTCCATATGCCTTGACCTAAAGTTTCCATAATATGTGCTGGAATACTTATGGGAAAAATCTTCTTAGTCCTAAATCGACTCTTAATTGGGGAATTTGGTGTCCTGCTCTGACGTATGTGGTTTACAGCTAACATTAAAGTTATCGACACGTTGGGTGCAACCCACTAAATGCCCCCCTGCTGAGGGAGCCCTGAACAATACTACACCATGAGACTCCAATATATATTAATTAGTGAAATTCTAAAAAAATACCGAATATATATTATACATATATTATTATACATACATAATTTTTAACTTTAAAAATTACATAATTGGCTAATTTGTTAATAAAATCTTTTAAATGTCTTAAACAATTTCGATTGTTAACACCGGTAAGAAATTATTATTTATTTAGTTGTTTCCCACAAATTGTTTCCTACTGAGTATATTGATATTAAATAGGTAATGGTTTTAATGTTTAGTTACTTTACAAGATTGGTAGGAAAGTAATCGATTCAGTTATAATAATAAAAGGACCGTAAGCAAGTTCTTCCATTTATAAATGCATTTAAAATGTAATTTTGAATTGTATTGACAAACCCAGTAGTAGAAAATGCAATTCGGTCTCGCTTAGGTTTCATTATCCTTGTCTAAATACTATTAGGAAGTGTCCACACGCAATCCCGTGTGAGATATTTGCCTTAATTAAAACTTGCTCTAGTCTACAACTGCAGGAATTGATTTTCCCTCCAAATTGTTTATTCTTATTATTTATCTCTCCGTTAATTTTCTTTCTATTTCTATCACGGATGAAAACTACATTTAATGTTAAATGTAGTGGTATCATTAAAGGTGGTAGAGCTGTTAGAGCTCGCCCGGGGCAGCACCAGCGCCACCCTCATAACCCGCCGTAAAGCTATATGTTCTTCATGTATTGTGTTTCGGTAGGGGAAGTGTGCTTGCCGGATATACATTATTATCTTAGTCCTCAAGAGTAGGAACGCATCCGCGTCCATCCTTAAATAGAACTTCTGTTCTATTTGAGATTGCACGTGGTTGTCCATGGGCTGCAGTGACTTAATATCAGGTGGCCTGCATGACCGTTTCTTATTCTTTCATAATTAAAAAAATGAATAAAATCTTTCATATACTTACATGAGAAACCTATATTATTTATTTAGTACTTGCTATAAATCACAAGGTTTTTAATTTCTGCAGCTATTTGATCTTTATCTTCTTTAACTAAATTTATATATGTGATATTTTAATCACTTTCAATACCATGCTAAAATTTAGTAACAAAAAAGTTAAAGTATTAAAGTAAAAAGCTATCAATCACACTGATTTTTTGATCTCAAACAGGACTGAAGTCCTATCAAATATCGTAATTACATGTTTATGGTTCTGAGGAATAAGATAGTTATCAAATTTCTACACTGTCGTTCCACCACCAAAAAAATAGAACAGGAGCAGCCAATGCACATAAGTAAAGGAAGGTATTGCTTGAATGCATATCCATATTGAATATTTCTAATCGTCTCTAAGCTTTTACAATTGCTATCCATTGATGATAACTTGATGTACCCGTGATCACAACATAAAACCGTGCTTAAAATTATACGACTAATGATCACCCATCTAATTCTCGACACAACAACTCTTTGTTACAATACATTTTAATTTTACATAGTTTTATATGTAAAGGACAATAGTTTTTGAAATTATGCGTCTAACGGTTACCCATCCAAATCCCGACGCAAGACTTCCTTGTTATATCACAACATTCTGATTTTACCAAATTTAAAAGACAATAGTTTTTGAAATCATGCGTCTAACGGTTACTCGTCCAAATCTCGACGCAAGACTTCCTTGTTATATCACAACATTCTGATTTTACCAAATTTAAAAGACGATAGTTTTTGAAATCATGCGTCTAACGGTTACCCATCCAAATCCCGACGTAAGACTTCCTTGTTATATCACAACATTCTGATTTTACCAAATTTAAAAGACAATAGTTTTTGAAATCATGCGTCTAA
>DWON01008260.1:0-12262 GCA_018251015.1 Phocides pigmalion okeechobee
TAAGGATGGACGTGGATGCGTTCCTACTCTTGAGGACTAAGATGGTCGCCTTCAATAATGTGTATCCGGCAAGCACAACTTCCCAACCGAAACACAATACATGAAGAACATGTTGCTTTACGGCGGGTTATGAGGGTGACGGTGGTGTCGCCCCGGGCGAGCTCTAACGGGTCTACCACCTTTAAATATAAAGTTACACTGAAATAAAATATTTGATTTTGAATTTGATCTAACATTATTTTTTTTCATTTGAATCAGTTAGCAAATAAAGAAGTTATGTCAAATTATGTCAATCGCCTAACGAAGTCGCGGGCACAGCTAATTGTAAATATTACGTCATAAAAAAATGTTTAATATTTTAAAAGTATAGGTTTTAATATAATTTGAAATTGCCACGCATAACTTGAAATATCGGCAATTAAAAATCGTTAATCGTGAGTACCCGGTACATAGTAAAATTTACAGGTTTTAAAAAACAAATACGCAGTGTCCGACTTTTTAAGATGGCCACCCCAGTTCTGGCCATTGCTAAGTAATTATACTTTGATTAATACTCCCAACGGACGATTATGATGTATATGACGGATTTTAAACTACAAATAAAAAAGAGGAAGAATTTTCCTCACTTTTTATTACGTAACGGGTATTAACGGGTAGTGCTCATATTAGATCGGGTCAGCATTGCGGGAGGTGGCACTAAACTGGAGTTTATTTGATTAGACTGAAGATAAGCCGACAACTCACTGAAATATTGTATTTTTTAGCATCTGTGTATCATCTACGAATACACAAATATAATGTCGTCCCCTAGTCTTGTAACGCCGACGTAAATACAACACTTTTATTCGCCCTTAATACATGCAGATGTACGTATAACACAGGTGTGTACAGGCGCAAGCGCGTTGCGCCAAGTAATACAAAGAAGTTGTACAACGCAGGGAAAGTGTTAACGATTTTTATGTGTCGATATTTTCCGGTTGCATCGTGACGAACACAACGGCGTCATGCCGTTTTTCGTCCACCCCTCACTACGGTCTTATCACCAATGCGTCAATAAATGTGGACCGTCAATAAATCGTGTCGTGTTCTTCAACAACAAATACATACAAAACTGATATTGTAGCCAAATTTATTCATATTACTATGCTACGGGTACCTCGGATACATATTTGGTGAAGTGGTTGAAAGGTGGTAGAGACGTTAGAGCCCTCCTCCGCCTCCGCCTGGGGCGGCACCGCCACGCTCATAACCCGCCGTAAAGCAACATGTTCTTCGTGTATTGTGTTTCGGTTGGGGAGGTGTGGTTGCCAGATACACATTATTAAAGGCGACCATCTTAGTCGTAAAAAGTAGGAACGCATCCGCGTCCATCCTTAAATAGAACTTCTGTTCTATTTGAGATCGGACGTGGTTGTTCATGGGCTGCAGTGACCACTTAACACCAGATGGCCTGCATGCCCGTTTCTTACTCTTTCACAAAAAAAAAATCAAAACTAATATCGTAGCGAACTTTACTATGTAATTTAAGATTAACGATTTTTGATTGCTGATATTAGGAAGAAGCATAGGTCTTGGTCACGGCTAAACAGTTGTGTTTTAGCCGTGACCACGATCCTTACACTTGGTTTAAATATTATATATAAAAGACGGTAGTTAAAAATCGATAACCCGCGACTACCCGTTTCATAAGAAAATGTAAATTCCGCGATAATATTAGTTTAAATTCATGTCTCGTATCTTATTTGTAAATGAACAATTAAATATAAAATAGCACTATTTTGAGCTACTTTATATATATATATATATTGGAGAGATGGTGTGACGTAAGCATATCTGACGTCACAATTGTTAACTTGACGACTCATGTTCAGATATTCCAAAGAAAACTTCAAGAATACTTGATTATCTTCGTATATTGCTCGAGCAGCGTAACGTTATCGTAGAGATATCCGAACTATGCGACTGCTTGAGCAAGAATGCTAACTACCTGCGGGTGCTCTTTTATAACAAACTTGGGTGCCGGTACATAACAACTTTTTAATGATCGGTAAAACATTTTTAACATTTCTAGATTTGGCTAAAAACTACTAATTTAACAATGAAACAAATTTCAATCATTATATTAATTAAAACAACATTTCCGGCAACGCTTTTTCTTAAATATGCGGTTTTGCTCCGACATATACAAATAGAAATGAAAGTAGAACCTATTAAGAATTTTATGCTTTGTTTAGATAATGCTCTCTGATTAACTTTTTAAACATGGCTTTGCTGGGTGCTTTTCGAATACGCACAGGCAGGGCGTTCCAAAGCAGTACCGCCTGGACAGTAAACGAGAAATGGAAAAAAACCGCTAGCATGCAGTGGAATGTCAGCTCTTAGATTATTAGATGACCGAAGCGTTTGTATCTACAATGAAACTACTTAATCTATCTTATTCTATAAAAATGTATTTTATCAAATGAATGTGACCCAAAAATATACTTAGTAAGAAATATATAAATTTATAACTTAATATACAAACCAGAACATCTATCATGTACTTTAAATAGGTTATGCTGTTAAGCAATTACAGGCTAAATAACCATCATGTGCAGGAATGAACTTTATTTGAGGTCGTGCATGGTCTCATTTGTGTGGTAGGCAGCCGTACTTCTCTCACGGAAGCAGAAGAATTAGTTTACTGCAAATTATAATGGCGTTTACGCGGCGACCGCAGGCTGTACTGCTGTGTACCTCGGTTGCGTGCGCTGGTCGGGCGGCTGCGGCGCATGCGGGCCGTGCGGCGCGTGCGGCTGCGGCGCGTGCGGCTGCGGCGCGCGGAGCAGCGCGGCGCGTCGGTAGCGCTCCAGCGACAACTCCATGGGCACGGCGCCCGTCGGCTCCACCTCCTCTGCGAACACCGCGCTGTCTGTGGAAGCAATTGAGTAATTCTTCATGTATTCAGTCGCACGTTATGATTATTTATGTTTTACAGCCATGGGCGGAAAGATACAAAGATAAAACACCACAAAACGCTAACTCATTCCACATTACATTAAGACTTATCATTCTTTGCGTGTATCGATATTGCGCTCCTTAAGAAGCAAACAAAGACAAATAAAAAACCTATTTGATTTGTTAATGATGGTGATGATGTCTGTTCACTGGCGCGGCTTGTTACATATAAATATACTAGGATATATGTACAGAGGTAGGTACCAATGAGTAGTAGGCGCACGTGCTGCATGAGCGGCGCCAGGTGGTGGCACACTCGCGCGCGCTCCTCCTCAGCCCAGTGCGCCGTGGGCTGCGTCACGCCCGCGCGCTGCTTGGCCCACGCCAGCGCGCATCGCCACACCTCCTCTTCCTCCAGGCACAACTGGAGGAAACATTTAGTTAAAGAAAACGTTTATGACTCATCCTTATCACCTATTGCAACTCTAAGGCCACTTCAAATTCCATTACATTATTTCACTTCCAAGGTGAATATCAACATTCAACAAATGTATGTCAATATTTGTTGAATGTTGATATTCACCATAAAGTTCCTAAATGTGTGAGAAATCTACCAATCTGCATTTAGCACTGGTGTACTAATGAAATAATGATTTTTATGTCAAGTAGAGGCCCATGCTTATCGAGACAGTGTATTGTTGGAAATCAGAAGTGCAGCACTGCTGGAATCTAGTTTTAGTGGTGTGGTAAAGCAATCATACATGCTTTGAGGTAGGCCTTTAACTCTAAATGAGATGGTTACAGATTTTCATGATAGGCTGTGATCACTTAAGACTTTAACTGCGGGAAATATAACTGCTATGATGTACTTTGCATAATGCACCTGTGACTCGCACACAACTGTTCTGTGAATACAAGTATTACAGCATATTAGCTTTCAGGTGAGCACAATGGTGGTGTATTCATAGATGCTACATGGATGCTCCCAAACATCACAGGTAACAACTCAGTTTGGAGAAGGCATATCCAGTGCATCGCCACGGGTAACAATATGAGTGTGGCAGGCAAAGTATTGACGTAGGGTGGGTAGCATGCCTGCTTACTAATTTCATTTAAAAAAAGCTCATTCAGGAATCAGTTATTGTAAAAATATACTAACAAAGTCAGAAGAAATAAGCTTGATAAGTGCTTCTTTAGGCAGATTGAGGAAGGCATTGGTCTTGACACAATCTGCGGCATTGTCTCCAATGAAGGCTATACAGCGTTCCATGAATGACGAGGCACTTTTTCCTCCTGAAATATAGTTTACAATAATAATGTATGTCTTATTTGAAAGCATAATGTAAACATTGACAAAAATTGTTTACGTACCCATTGAACATTTGTATCACATTTTCAAAAGTCAAGTTTTAAAAGTTGTGAAGTCTAATCCCATGTAAAATCATTAAACTTAATATCATTATCATTGATAGATTACCATATAGTGTTGAAGATTTAATTGCCGAAAGTTTTCTTACATATAATTAAATATATTTAGCAATGGACTAATAGATGTGTTTGTGTGTGCGGCCTAATATATTCAAAAACTTTGTTTTTACTACAGTGTGTCTGACTCATCATATACCACAATCATTGTATCATGAAGTATTTTTTTTATAGTATGGATTATTTGATTCTATCAAAACAAATTATGCACAATTTAACAGTAGAGTTTAATTTTAAAGCATTACTTGTATATTTCAGGTTGTTTTCTAGTTTTAGACCATTTATATTAATAACATACAAAATAAAAGTCCGTGTGGATAACTTAAAATTTAATGAAAAAATGAACTTCTGGTATTGTTACAATTAACTGTTGAGACACAAAAACGAACTCCATCACTTATTTGCTAGGAATGTTCACTTCACTTCTGTTATATGATAACCTATAATTTACACTGATGCATTCGGGTTCACATTTTGTATAAGCGTAATATTGTCTCCTTTCATCATAATACGCCCAATTGCCTTCCGATTCTTAGTCTTCATATGCACCTCTTCAGCATCATCCAAAACAATGTTCATGTATTCATCGAAGCCCACAATGTGTCCCTCGATTCTAAGATTCACGTTTTCGTATAGCCAAATTTGAACTCTACTCCTGTTTTGTAAGTATCGGAAGATCAGGTTGATGGGTTGCACCATCACCTTTTGTACTTTTGGTGGGCCCTTGTAAGCCATTTTTAGATTATGTCTTTAACAAAAAATATTGTTCAACAAAACAAAATGCCGCCAACACCGGTCAGGTTGCGTGACGCGTCCGTCAAACAAAAATGGAAGCCGAAACGAAATGTCACACTTCGGCACAGACAATAAAAATGGCGGACGCCGTGTTTAAATTTTATTCCAGTTTACAAATTATTTAATTGATAGAATACCTATATTATGGAATAATAACAGTTTTTAGGCGCTGTTTCAATTACCAATAACAAATTCTATAGATGTTGAAAGTTTTGGTACCTATTTGGAAAGTGACACTTAGTATATCCATTTACAGAAATGTATAATTCCACGAAAATAATACTGGTTACCTTTACAAATTAAAAATAATTAAATAGATTCTTACAAACGAATTATTGATTATACGTATTTACAGTTTTCTGATTAATTATTAAATCATTATATATAAAATCATTATATACAAATTATAAAAAAATCATATATCTAAAAGAAAGTTGAAATTAAATCACGGAGTATATTATAAATACTATAGTAGTATTATACACATGTACAAAAATATAAAAAGAAACAAAAGTGTGCGATGGCCGGGAATCGAACCCGGATCAACTGCTTGGAAGGCAACTATGCTGACCATTACACCACCATCGCAGCTGTATGACAGTGTAAAATATCTGAATACATAAAAAGTAGATAAAATAATACTTATAATTTTATTGTAATAATTCATTCCTACGTAAATGACTACGAATGTTTGTTATTTATTTACCTGGCCTGTCTTGAATCTCCATAGCTGCAGCAAGCAGAGTACAGGCGCTTTCAACGCTCAAGGTTGATGTAACGTGGTCCTCACAGGCCGCTCGAAGGTCTTCCACCCCAAGGTCAGCAGCTAGTGTCATCATTTCAAATACGCCGGAATCTTGAAGTAATAGCTGACAAGTGAAAGTTCAAATCATAAGTAAAGGCATAGAAATGCCTTGATTTAAACATCATGTTAATTAAACTTTAGTTATTTTTATAGATGTATAAAAACAAAGCATCTACAGGAAAAAAATCCCTATATTATTTGGTAATGTTAATTTTAAGGTAATTCTTATAATCTAACAACTATTGAGCTATAACATTGTAAATAAAAAATATAGCAATTAGGCAATTTCCTTTTAAATACGATATTCCATTTACAAGATAAATGTCAAGCACTTTCAATACTATGTAATAATGCTATCTATCGCTAGATGTCGTTGTAATTGCATAATATATTAAAATATTTTTTAGATTATGTTTATGTACTTTATGTGTTTTTATGAGCAACAGCGTGATAGGTGGTACCTTGCCTGTGTAGACGTACTGTATAAAGAGTCTGAACGTTTCTGGCTGTACGTGGGGCATCCGGATAGGTGTCGGCTGCGTACCGACAGATGGCGCTACTGTGCATCCAGGAATGCGACAAACTTCTCCTCGTTTCGTATTTTGGAAGCTCTTGCATCTGTGAAATTACAAAAAACGGTTACTTAATCTTAAGATATTTTTTTTGTGAAGATTTTTAATGTGTTTCAATTGGAAACATTTTTTTATTATGTAAAATTGTGATATATTGTACGTACCTTATAATAAAATACTGAATTAAGAATTTAGTGCCATGTAATTTTTTTTCACTTTCTAGGAATAGCTTATGAGTACGAGAAAAAATTACACTTGGAACAATAACAGACTAATAAATAACAGCATTTTCAAAAAACTTGTATGTGTGTGATTATGATAACCGTGACCAATCTCAAATAGGAATCCTGAGAATTATGTAGGTACCGATGACATTTGTAAATGTTACCTAACCACTATTCTTCACACCAGAAGACAACAACGAGAGCAATTCCGAGTAGTGCCCTCAAAGTTCTTACAGATGGCAGAAATCCTTGTGATTCTCTTACGGCGGCACCAACACTTTACTCATGTCTAATTTCGCTGTAATATGGCACTGAAATTTTAGGTGACAAGCAAAATATATTTAAATATGAGGCATTTTATCCGCTGCTAAGATAGATTCACATCTAGCAAGGTGGACTACATGCTTTTTTCTGTTACTTTTTTACTAATGCCTGAAAAGATTTTTTTATTTCTTTGTACAAGCTAACCTCCGCAACTAACAATTATAGTTGATAAACCTTATTGAATTTGCTATATCAATTATTATTGTGGAAGTTTTCGTTTAGGCTACATGACAACAATTTAAAATCTTTATTAAATGCTGAAAACCGCGATGGCCAGCTTATTTTTACATATTATAATGAATTAATGAATTAATCAAAAAACAAAATTTTCAGCAGGGACATTTTACCTGCAATCTAGGAAGCATAAGTCTTCTACCGTCTGAAAACTGCGAGAGGACTAGAACTATTTCGTAAGCGTGTTATTAATCGTCGCAAAGTTCCCGCGCAACATTCAGGAAGTGCAGCAACACTCAAGTTGCAGCGGTAATTAAAAACCGATAATCTTCCTCCCGGGGATTATGAGCGGACTTTGAGCGAATGGCTTTGAAGGAAAAACTTGAGTTGTCAAGTGGAGGCAACTTGTAAGTTATGCAGCGAGTTTGGACAAAGAGATGTATGAAAGCAGAAGATCATCTTCGTACAAAATTATTTCATTAAAAAACAGAATATAGGAATATTATATGAGAACATAGATTTATTACACCGAAAAGCTGTAAAACCAATACAAAACTCCCCAGTGGCAGTTTGGCAACAAAATAATACTTTTTTTTTCTATAGGGCATCGTACCAGCGTTTTAAAAAGATATGATCTGATTAATTGGCTATTTATAATCGTTACATATAATCGTATTATATTATGTAGAGTTTGTCAGCTTATTTTTTGATATGTCAAAAATAATAATTAATAGTAGTAGCCAAACGAATCATAAATATATTTTACGATGTGAATTAATTTCCTTATGATTATAATTTAAAGGAATATTGTACGTAAATTTGCTTCTGTTTATATTCTAAACTACCGTACATAACGTCGGGAGTGGCTCCCTCCACCAGCCTCAGTTCCTGTGCAAACTAAATTTATTAAACTTGCAAGCGCTATCGGCAATATTAAGCCAATAAATTCACAGTTAAGAACTTCGTTTAGCTTTCCCTCAGTTCTCAGGGCGAATTCTATTGTTCCAGCTATGATTTTTCTTGATCGAAATGCGCTTTGAGAGGTATTGGCGTGTCTTTAGTAAGAATGGTTTTGTTCTTGCAGTAATTGAAATTTGAAGAATTGTTCACGGTCTTGAACCTATTGTTCACGGTTTCAAGGAGTTTTATTACTTGTTTTTACATGTAAATATCGAATGAAACTTTAAGATTTGTTCGCTCTTATATTAGTTTTCTTTGTTTCCCCTTCTTTGGAATTATGTAAATTTACTGGTGTATTAGTAATTGCATAAAGTCCTTTAAATCATGATAGCAGAAATGATGGATGCTCTGGAAGGTCTTAAAACGATATTTTTGTCTGTTATAATGTTCGTATGTTATGAATCTTAAATGTAAAATTACTCTATTTCTATGTTTTCTTAACTCTCAATATTAGTAAAGCCAATCAAAATACTACCTTTCAAAAACGACTATCATGCCAATCAAAATACTATCTTTCAAAAACGACATATGAGATCTCGAATGTCGTTTTTGAATGTTAATGCTGTTTGGATTGGGACCATAGCATAATGTGCAGAGGTAAAGCTTTTCACACATAAATATGAAACATTTGGTAAAGGTGAGTGTCAAAATGTATTCACTTATTTGATCTAAATTCTGCCTAAGATAAATTCTGAGTTCAAAACTTCTTTGTACTTCGCCTTTTCAAGAAGTTTCAAAAGAAAGTGCTTTCTTTAAAACTCTTCTACAGGCCACCTGTAGAGTAGAGGGCACAGTTGAATGGTCCGGTTGGAGCTGTGAACTGGCCACACGCCAACCACGACTAAATGAGTAGTCCGGAAACTGATCCCGAAAGAAATTGTTATTTTTTCTTTAATCTAATTCAGATAATGCAAATTATTTAACAGGTCGTGAGGTTCTTATTATCTTTTTATTTATATTTTCGTATGAAAGATGTGTTTGTATGGTTTTACGTATATTTTTAAGTACAACATTTCAAAGAAGAAAATAAATTGTTGTTTAAAGTACAAAAAAGGATAAGAATAAGCATTACGTGTATCAAAAACTTCTGAACAGTTTCCTTGGTGATCATTAAAGAATTCAGGACACTACATTGAGACCTGTTTTAGTTATGCCTCTATTTCTACAAAGAAATAGGTTACGTTGTTGTGTTGGAAAGAAGTTAACTAGGGGAGATCTGGGTTGAGCGTACTTGATGCACGCTACTTCAAGGGGGTTGGAGTCGTTAATTGTGTGTGGCCGTGTTAAAAAGGGTCGCCTTCTTGTCTTGCTAGGAACAAGTCTTTCCCCACCACTAAGGGAAGCCTAGATTTTACCCCACCGGTCTGCTCCAATTTCGACTTTCGCAGATACAGGTCAGTAGGCAGTTGTCGCAAATCTTTAAACCGCCCAAGTGCCTGTCGGCAAGATATGATGTCTATAATCTATTGATAATGGCCGACAACGACTGTTTAACGTATTGTATCAAATACGGAAGCCCGCTTGTAATTTTGCTACAAGCGCTAATCCATCCAACGCATAGCAGTGCTCTACGTTGCTTAACTTCGTCGATTGAGTAGGATATGTTCAGGCTACGAAGGTATTTGCGCTCTTCCATTGGATGTATAGTCAATCAATCCAGTGATGAGTCAAACTATTAGCAATCACGGCGAGACCGCACTGTTCCGCGGTTAACACACATAGGACCACGACAATTACCTCTGGCGCTTGATTAATCCACTTTGTGGTCTGGGCTTTACCTAGAGATCAGGATGTTTCTAAATTATCATTAGTCTTCCCACGTCGGTCAACAATAAATTTTAAACTAAACTCAACACATTGCCAGACGAAGCAAATTTATAAATAGTAGAACACTTATTGGTTCATGTTCTATGGCACCAACGCCGTTGATTGGAGATTGAGAAGTGTTTTTAGCTTGTAAACTTCAAAGTGTATGAAGTTTGGAAACTGATTTTCATAGACAAATAGAACTAAAGAAATAACATTATATTTATTTTTATTTTTACTATCATACTTGCGTTGATACCTTTGACTGGAATATTGGAATACCTCACGCAAGTAACCTAGCAGTGTGCTGGCATAGCTAAAGGGCAGAATCTTCAATTTCAAAGAAAAAAATACATCGTAACCGGGAGCCCAGCGGATATAATTATATTTACGGATTAAAGCACAAGGGCAAATAAATGTAGGATAAAAGTCGAGAAGAGGGGGGGAGACGGCATATTAGGGGTCATGCCGTTTGCGGTCATGCTATATGAATCGACCTTATCTCCAAGGACGAGTATTTAAGATTCAAAGCTGTTTTATTTTTTTCTTAGCGCAAAGGAGCTTTCTTAAATTGAGTAAAAACCCTGTTTTATATTTTATTGAAAATACCGCTAGGACCCACTGATGTTTGCCTACGTCGATCAATTAACTTCTGAAGTCAGTGATTAATGCAGCTTGCGGTGAGGACCTTATCTGCGTTGCTTCCAATATTTCAGAGCCATCATTAATCTTCCTTCATCCATCAAGAACAGGCTTCAACACGAAAAATTACGTATCCATCTAGTGAGTACCAAAGACAATTTACGAAAAATGTTCAAGTATCTTTCATTTTTGTTTCTGAACTTTCTTTACTTCCAGATCTCTGTTTTGCTGCAAACTGACATCCCCCGACATTCCAGTGCTAGGCAGGGTCTCTCCTCCAAACTAGTGCATGCTTGCTGGGCTGGACCTGAGGTTGTGCTTCAACGCATAAGTCGGAGAAACGGCTACACTCGACATTGCTTAATTTAGCCGATTGGTTATTTACACAAGCCGCAACGCTCATGAGCTTCAGTAGGAATAGCAACACACCTGTGATGAATTACAGGTGAAAGTTTTGTACTATGCGTCATCCATATAAGTATGGACAACGTGATCCAATTACCATCAGGTGGCGTGTATACTCGTTTGTTGCTCTTCTTATGTATCATATAAAAATCTTGCATAAATGGAGATTGTTCTATGATAAATCCTTAACTTTGCACTGGTATCGGCAACGCTACCTGCAATCACCGCGGTTCGTGTATTAGACGTCTCTGAAACGACGTCAAAGCCGCAAACTTATGGTCGTACAAGACGCTGTAATGATGTGGCTCTAATGTATTGTTTCCGACTAAACGAGTTTGATCAAAACTTTGCATCAGTAATTACTAAGCTTCATACTTTACTTACATAGAACACGCGTATCCAATTACGTCTACTAATGCCGTCTAAAATAATTACATAACGGATTCAAAATAGTTATGTGTTGAATAATTTATGAGACAATGCAGTTTTTTAAATCTATGGAAACAAATTTTGTGAATTAATTTCGTCACGCATCATAATTATAATAAATTATTTTTTCGGGAACGAATCAAAATTCCCGTAATTACCGCACATTTGTAAATATCAAGTCGAAGTTAAAGTTGCAACTTTTATGTACAGAATTTTCATGAGTGTCGCAGAATTCGACCGTGTAAGATGGATGAGGTTTGAAGTGAATTCATATTATTTTTGTATAAATTATATATAAGTCACCGTGTAGCGACTGAATAGTCTACACGGTATCGCCGGCTTTGAAGAAAAGTTCACTTTGTACCTTTTTTGAAAAGGCTCATGTCTATAGTGTTCAGGGAAGGAGAAAGTTCGGTCCATATTTCGCATGTATGTGGCAGAGATTAACATGCAAACAGAATTGTGGAGGTCCGCCAAGAATGCAATTGGTGCGACTGAAACCTAAACGGCGAGTTGACACCAAGTCTAACATTTCATCAGAGCACTCGCCATTATAAAACCGGTATAACACGCAATGGGAATCCATGCGTATTCTCTGATATATGTCTAAGTTCCTATAATTTAAAATATTTCAAATTCAAATTCAAATTCAAATATTTTATTTCATTGTAAGGTATTTACATACACTTAATGAACGTCAAGGG
>DWON01008261.1:0-12261 GCA_018251015.1 Phocides pigmalion okeechobee
AGTGACCACTTAACATCAGGTTGCGTGCATGCTCGTTTCTTACTCTTACAAAATAAAAAAAAAAAAAAAAAAGCATCTATAAGTTACTTTAAATGTCCAGCTTCTGCCTCAATACGATCACATATGCTTTGTAGACCTGAAAACAAAATTAAAACTATTTTTCAACACTTTCTAATATCCAATTTTAAGGTTAAGTTAGATCTATTTATAGTCTTGTAAACATATTTTTTGTTTTTCCACAGATCTAGTCGAATAAGTTGTGAGAGTGATGTGGCTGAAGGTCACGCATCAGTAAGTCAGGAACCGACTCTGGGCCGCAGCGCTTCGACTGGCATGGTCAATGTAGACAGAGAGTCGTGGCAACGAGTCACTGAAGGTAATTGTAACTTTTACATGTAATATTTGAAATTTTCTTAAGAACGTTTAGATGCACGCTGAATGAACTAACTAGCTCCTGATGTAAACTCGTCACTGCACTATCAGAGGCCGAACATAGATATGTTGCTACTCCTGTGGACTAAGGCAACCAGCTCGCAAGTAGCTGTATCTGACAACCGTACCTCCTCAACAGAAATATAAGTATTGCATATGACCAATATAAGGGTGGTGATAAACCACTCCAGGTGGTAAAAGCTATACGACCTGGCCAAACTAGTCTCATCGTCTCAATGTCATAAAAATCCGCTATTTTTCATATATTAACTTATTTTCCAGGGTCTCGTCGAAGTCGACCGCGTTCCCGGTTCAGCCTGGCACGCCTCGCGGCCAAGCTACGCCGGAAAGAAGAAAGTGCCGTATCGCGCCTGTGCCGGCAAAGCCTCCTTGTACAACTAAGAAATAAACCCTAAATAAATTGTATACTCTGTTGTTTTTGGTTTTTTTATACGTTAGAAAAACGTTATGTTACAAGAAGACAAATGAGCGTGTAAACTACTTAATTGGCCGCCATATCATGGATGTTGTTTATCCATCTTACAACAAGACTATAGTTCACTTCGATATCGAATATAGAAACGATGCTAACTTCGCTAATAAACATATATTTTTTTTATGTGAGACGAGTAGCAAACGAGCATTTAAACCACCTGATGTTAAGTAGTCGCAGCCCATACACATTCACGTACAACCACAAACTCTACTGAAATCCTATCTGAGGTCGAACGTAGATACCTTGCTACTCCTGAGGTCTAAGATGGTCTCGCTTCAAGGTATAGCCGCCAACCGCACCCCTCCAAACGAAACACAAGTAATGCTTTACGGCGGATAGGGAGGGTGGCGGTGGTACCTCCCCATTCTAACTATAGTTATACCACCTTTATCTAACATTATATTCATGTGTTGGAGAACCAACCAAATCATATGAATTGTTACATGGCAGATTATGATACCAGTAATACCTGTTTGGTCGAACAATACTTCTACCAGTTTATGTAAGATTTGTTTATATTTTCTTATCACACATATATATACATATCACGTAAAGTGTTTACACATTTGTTGTTATAAGGTATAACAAACATAATTAATGCAATCCAAGACTTGTGCCACTATATATTAAAATCATAATCCATCAGAACCGTCTAATACCTTGTTGTTAGAAAGTTTGTCTATTAGAAGAAAGATTCACTTAATTTCATGAAAATTTTATTGGCCTTAAATCCCTTGAAGAAAAAACCTAACTTTTGTCTTTCGCGGAAATAATACCCTTTCAAAATTTCAAAGTTAACTATCTAATTATAATATCTAGGATCTCTTTAAACTACTATCTACCAGTTTAATCCTGATGACGTAAATTAAAATGTTATCTATATTTTCCTTGTTATGTGACTTTTAACATCACATTGATTTTGACCAGCGAAGGTAAGAAGCATGAATTAATCATGAATTACAGTGATTTAATTGATACCGATATGGGAACAAAAATGAAACAAACTGTGTGTTATATTTATTTTCAAGTTTAATTTCCTTTTAATCTGACAATACCGTAGTAACACGTCGTCGACCACATTCAATACGCTTGGTAACAATAATTACCATATCAAAATGGGAAGTTGGAACTAATAATAATTTTATTATCAAAAACACTACAATTCAGTAATTTATTAGTAATAATAATAATAAGACTCAAGAGAACACTTACAAACAACGTTAATGGGTAATTTGGTTGAGGTAGATTCAATATTATCAACTAATTTTATGTTTTGTGGGAACATGACAATTAATTATTACAGATTTAATAGTATCTTTTATCTTTAACTATATTAATTTTTGAATAACATTAAATGTGATTTAAAATTTATAACTGTAAATATAGTTTGTTAGTATAGACAATCAACAACCAATCAACATCGTTAAAACTCTCCCATTCAATCGATCGACGAATGAACGAGTGCATGATCCACTCCGTAACTAACCAACTCGTAGATAATCCTTATACTTATTTGTACATTTATAGTAAATAATCATGTCCCCACAACCCGTTTCGAAAATAAATCTTATATTATTATTCATAGAAACTGGTACATTTTAATTTACTGTTTCACTTTTTCTTTAATACCAAATATTTTTTCAAATATAGTAGATGTTCTTTCACTGTTGTGATTACTTGTTACCACTTAAAACAGATTAGCTGAAGGTTACCCTACCTTGTGACAAATGTTTCAAGGACAACGTTGTCCCTTCGAAATGATGTCTCTTAAATATAAAAAATTGAGTTTGGTTAAAGTCAGATCTATAGTTGAATACTTAGTTACCAGGACCATTTTAATTAATTATTATTGTTATTATTATCATTTTCAAAGATTTGTAAGGTAGTAAATCTTCAATTAAACTTCTTAAATTTTTTTAAAGTACGCCAAACTCTAAAAATGTTCGAATTGCTTTTTAAGCGCAAATTAATGAAAAAAGTATTTTTTAAAAATCCTGTTCCTACTCTCAACACTGGTACCTGTGCCGTTGCAAAATTTTTAATTTGTTCTCAGCTTTATCAAATAGATCATAAATTTGAAATAAATTTTAAAATTAGGATTTCTCAGATTCTGTATGTTTGCGGGGTTATTTTTTCAAAGGCGCATTAGAACAGTTTTTACAACTTAATCATTTCTCGTCACTAACCACGGGCGTATAGCTTGTTACTGGCTGCGTCTTTTACCTCATTTCCGCTGAAGTAGGTAAAGAAAGAAAAGCTAAATTTATTTTTCAAGTAAAAGAATCATTTTTCACAGTAATAATAGCGTGTTATTCAGTAAAACAGTAAATTCAAAATGTCCCATCACAATACAACTTCATACAAGCGGTGCTCTCGTCCGGTGGCGGGCCGCCACGAGTTATAATTATTTATAATTATACAACAACGTCTCGATTATCTTTTTACGTGTTGACAGGGATTTGTAAACATAAAGTAGAAATAACTAAACTTATTCACAAACAAAATGTATTTTCGCGTAACTGTATTAGAGATAAGTAAAGAATAAACAGAGATTAATCAATATATTATCAGTGTAATAGTATTTTTATTCGGAAGATTATGTTGCCTCTTCGCCAAAACAATGCCTTACAAGTCAGAGGTACTATATTGACGTTCAAAAATAATTCAGTAAAGAATCTTCTTAATAAAAAAATGAATTTTGGAAAGTAAGTTCGTAAATTTAATTTATATAGCTGTCACATATATCGTGATGTAAATTTAAATGTAATTTTAATTAAATTTAAGTGTAATTTATCTTTCTTTTAAAAAAAGGAAATTGAAGACTGATATACACAAATCCCTGTCAACACCAAACCATTTGCGTACCAAATATTAAAAAAGAAACAATGTATAAAATATGCAAGCTGAATAGCAAACTCAAAAAAAAACATGTTAAAAAGAACGCTAGGGAGTTTTCCAAGGCTCACTGTATCTCTATCGACATTATGAACGCCACATAACTGTGAAAGAGACAACAACACTTATTTTACACACCCTGAAAAACTCCTGTACTTAAATAATAGAGTATGGACGCTTTATTCTCTAAGTACAAATGCTACGTACCGTCAGCAAAATATGGGCTTAACATGAATTATATTAAATGTGAGAATTGCTTGAATACATGATCCGCCATCTTGCAACCATAGACTAAAGCTGAGTTAATAAATAAAATTATTACACTATTTTAGGAGTAAACTAGTTATTGGTTATAAAATTAAAAATAATGACAATAATTAAATATACTTTTGTCAACATTAAACACAGGACGGGAATGAAAATAATTCATTCTTACTAAAATTACTTTCGACTGCAAGACGGCGGACAGAATAACATTATACAGAGTAATATTTTGGTGCATAAAATTTATAAATATTAAAATAACTACACTATTGCTTTGTGATTACAGATTCTTATAATAATTATTATACTATAAATATATTACCATGGCAACACTTTTAGGATTTAGTACGTTTTGATACTATGTGGGATAATAAACTGTTTTAAATGTGGAACAAGAATAACATAAAAAAGAAAAAAAAACATTTTGAGTATATAGAAAGCCTTGCTTATTTTGTATTTTGGGCCAAGTATAGACAAAAATAACTTTAAATGTAGTTCACTAACACATTTTTTTGTTTTATTTTTTTTATGGCGCCGTAAGCTTATTTCCAATTTTCATGCAATAAATGAAAATATTATATATTCGAAAATTATATATTTTCTTTGTAAAAATCAGGTGTCGTTGTTTCCAGCACGTAAATACATATAAAAAATGTGGTTGCAATGTAAAAGTACCTCATTTTGCGTCATTACATATAATTTCAACAGAATTAAACTATATTTGTTTCACATTTTGATAAATAAATATGGCGCCCTAAATAATACCAAATGTTTTTTTATCAAAACTCTTCGCATTATTTGAATAATAATTGACAATGCAAAACTGACACAACTTCGGTGACATCTACGTAATATATTTAATAGTATTTAACACATAATTATAATGTATGGGCTAACTAAATTACAATGTGTGTAGTCCGGTCAATATCTTTAAAATCTGTGCCAAGTTAGGAATAAATAAAAAAAACATTACAAATATACCAATTACGTCAAAAAAAACTTAATCTTAGAATGCATTCTTAAAAGTATTGCCATGTCAAAAACATCAAACATTTAAATAGATAATAAACAACATAAAAATCTGGTATGAAAAACTATTGCAGCCAATATGGAATGTGCGATTGTAACAAAGTTGCTGTTGTGCGTAAACTATAATGGAATGAAGTACCCGCTCAGTAACGAAAAGTCCAGTCTAAAGGAGGCCGATAGATGGTGCTGACTTCGTTTGATAGTGATGGTAACGATCATTATCATAATCAACATGATCCTTATGTAATTTGCTGAAATGTACATTAAAATTTACAATATGGCAAATTAATCTAATTATGCGTAATTTATTTGTAAATTACATTTTTAAAGATGGAAAAGATGTGTGTTTTGGAGTTTCTTTCCCCGAATCTTCTCCAACACGAAACACCTTACGAGTCAATCGTAGTTTAGTGACGTTCAAAAAGAGTTCTGTAAAGAACCTATTTTGAATAACAATATTTTGATTTTAATTTGATTTGATTTTATCTTACCACATTATGCACAATATAAAATGAATGCATTTACTTTATTTAATTATTTTTTATTCATTTCATTGAGATTTACTTGATGGTGAAATAATGATATATCTGATATATTTTGCCATATAAGACGTGGTAATTCATATGTGAAAAAGTTATTTTTTCAATTTCATTACATAAAGATTATTGCATTTTTTATTCATATTTTTATGACTATGGAAACTCATTCGATTGTTATCAGAGGAAATTAAATATTTTTTCCCTTAAATTTCAAATATCTTAATAGTTTTTAATTTAACGATGATTTTGTTCAACATTTTTTGTTGTGACAACAATATTTATTTGTTGCCACAACAAAAAATGTTGAGCCACTTTGAAACTTTGTACAGCGCCATCTATTACGCCCAATATCATTTACCGATCATAGCCTCCCCGAAACATAATAATTATTAAAAATTGTAAAAATCGAACAATAAATATTGCGAAATGAGATTCGAAATTATCTTCAGAGGCACGTATATCAGGCTTTTGATTAATTATTTTTTCAATTCATTTCACTCCAAGGACGGACAAGCCAATGTAAAGGTAGACTAAAAAAATCTGTACATCAACACTATAAATTAATATCAGTTATTGTAAATCTATTGTGGTGTCATCTTAATATCTATTGCATAAATTGATCCATATTTTTGGTTAAAAACTCATTCTTTAAAAGCTCATTACACAGTACATTGATTTTGACACTTTTTGCTTATTTTTTATTGTGATAGTGCTATAACGGATGCATCAATTTTGAATTTCAAATGTTAACCATATAAAATATAAATGTGGTAATTACCAACAGATGAAATAAACCCATTTTTAACCCCTAATCATAGTACAATTTCATTTTAATATTAAAACTATTTTTCAAAATAATTGATGTGCTAATAACCATTGAACGATTAACATATAATTCAAAAAGTACATTTTATATAAAACAAACACATCAATTTATTTCAAAACACAATATCAAAAAATTATTATATTATTGCGAATACTATACTTTTTCAAAGCACATTTTTTTTACAGTACCAAATTCAAGTTTATTAACAACGCTTAGTTTAACAAGGACGTGGATGCAATGTTATTGGCCATGCGCAAAATACGCGGTGCTGTTTACAGAAAAAAAACATGGATCAATCTATGTTAGTACAGCCAGCAACAACCTATTTTACAATATCATTTTTTTGTACAGGTAACAATGTATACCGGTAAACTTTAATTATCTGTGGTCTCCAACATTAAATCTTTATTTTTTTAATTTTTGAACGTCCAGTTGCTGACTATCCTAATAATATAATGCAATAAAATGTTAATACTTATGTTAAGTTACAAAAATCATTGTACATTATTCAGGTATCTGTTATTGCGATCAACATTTTGGTTTCACAATAATTACAATTATAGAATAGAAAATAATAAACAAAATAACAGTGACGATTGAAAATTTACTTCTGATAGATATGAAAAAGCTGCCAAGTACGTCTGTCTATTTACAGTGGAGGTTCCGTACTCGCGATAAACTTTCACGTTATAAATCCATGTTAAAATAATTGGGAATAATATTTAGGGATGTGCAATATTAATTTCGTTATCAGCAAACATACATTTGTATTTCATATTATTGGTAAAAAAACTATTCAAAAAACAAAATCAATTTTGCAGTCACTAAATTAAAAGATTTTGAACCAATTTTATGAGTAATTTTACAATTTTATAATGACAGTTACATTTGACTTTTGATATTGTAATATAAATGGGTGGCATTACTAAGACAGACGGACATGACAAACCGTGTATTGCCGTGGCAACGGAACCTTAAATATTTCAAAACATATATATATATACACAACCTCGAGTGAACTCGCGAATACCATTGTTTATTAGTCACACTATTTTGTTAACAGCGTCAAACAGTACATATATGTATATACGTCACTTAAACTATTTACTTTAGTACTTACTACGCTTCTACGGTAGATTTTGAACATTCACAGTTGTCAACATTGTACGGAGTTGTCTCAAAAGCTATGTACGTTTAGGGTCCAACTGACTACCTTTCTGATGATAGATACCATCCTGACAGTGATAGATACCATCACAACAGGACACACACTGACAGTTCAACTTAAGCAAGGAGGCCGTAAATTATTTGAATCATAAGTTAATGATGCAGTTTGTTACTGGCCTGCCAGTCTGCGTTCTGTTAGGGAATTTCCTGCCAGTCCGCGTTCTGTTAGGGAATGGCCTGCCAATCTGCGTTCTGTCAGATAATAGCGTGCCAATCAGTGTTCTGTGAGATATAGTCCTGGCAGACCGCATTATGTCAGATAATAGCCTACCAGTCCGCGATCTTTCAGATAATAGCCTGCCAGTCCGCTTCCCAGTCAAATGTTAGATAATAGCGTGCCAGTCAATGTTATAATGGACTTTGTGCATACAATGCATTACGTTACAACAACGTGTAGACTGAAGACGGCGACTGATATTCATCACTCTCTGAGAGATACTTCGTAAAATGCTTCAGAGAGGTTTATCATGAACGTCAGCAGCAGTTTGGCCGGTAGAATGAGCAGCGGTGGCCACCGAAGGATGTAAAGTAAATCATCTGTTGCTTAAACCTTTGCATAACAAAGAGACGTGTAACGCAACGCATCGCACGAAGCCGCATGCTTTGCTTACTTTGCCAATTTAACTGAACAAGTTTTCTAAACGTTTACTATTACTGTGTTTGTAGTTTATTTCGAAGCTATAATTACTTCAATATAATTTTACATTTATATTTTTTAAGGATGCACGATTTTTTAATTTATTCTCTTAGTAAAGTACACAATGAAATATTTTTCTTGCAATAAATTATTATGAGTATTTCCGTCCTAAATTAAATAATTTATTTTAAAATTATTCTGAAAAAAAGTTATGATGTGAAATGGTTTTAATTAAATTTTAATGTGATTTCCGTCAGAAAATAATTTAAAAAGCTTCATTAATTTCCAAATAAACTATTAACACAGTGTACGGTACAAACTTCAAACAGCTCTTAAAGCAAGAACTGTAATTGTTTCAATGTTTCACTGTATTCGAACAAGGCTTTTGAAACAATACCGTACATACAGCTACATGTATGGTACATTTGCAATCATAGGTCATGCGTGTAATTGGTCCGTGGGACTATTATTCTCATAATATTATAAACATCCGGTAAATTATTAACATAATTATATAGACAACAGCAAAATTCTCTCACGCTTAAAATTGTGATGTATTTAGTAGGTATTTTTATTATGTTATTTATAGGAAAAAAAACAGCTCGATACGTCGTGCCCTTGATGTCAATCGAAACTTTAGACCCTGTGACAAAACCTAGCGTCAAAGATAAAATTCTAGACTTTAAGATCTAACACTACACCTAAGTTAACTTAGTGTAATTGAAGTTTCAGGTACATAGTCGGCGATTTTCCCTTTAAATTTAAAATTTTAAACTGAGTTTATACTTCATTATTTTATATTATATTTACAATTTTGTTTGAGAGCGTTTCAAAAAGTTAAATTGGAAATGATGACCTGTGACGACGTCGTTATACTCAAAACGTTGACCTCACGTTCTGAGACGGAACAAAACACACTGTACAGACAATAAAATAACAAACAAATTTAAAAAAATGTGATGTACTTTTTACATAAATTAAACCGTAAAATACGTCCTTCCCAACAAAAGATAGAAAAAAACTTTACAACTAAAAGATAAACTTATAAAATAACTTTAACTTTTCAAAACACTCAGTCTATATAGTTACAAATTACAATGTGTATACAATTGTACCTAGGTGCTTCGTAAACGTAAACGTCACATAACTAAACGTACGCGTCTTTGAGAAGCTGCTGTGGCGCCATCTACTTTGAACGTGAAATTACCAACAAGAATAAAGTTGCGTTTGAAACGAAGTACCATTTTCAATCTTGTAATGTTGTTAATAAAAAAATATTTGTGTCAATTACACTAGCTCTTGAGCATGACTTCGTCTGCATAAAATTTGGAAATTGCATTTCATATATTATCATTTGATACATAGAGAAAGAGTCTTTAACTTGTTCCGTGGACACAGTAAAGTAATTCAAAATATCTTATATCTCAAAATCAATTACTTTCGTTACAAACTCTAATACATACCACTTTTTTCAAAATTTCATAAAAATGTTTGCAATAAAAAATAAGCAATTAAGGTTATTTTCATTATTTAAGTTTAAAGAGTATCGTTTATTGTTATTCCTCATTGTTAATGAAAATCAATGTAATAAGTCAAATGGATTGTCTCATTTTTTTCAAATCAGAGTTATATGTACTTGATCTACGTATATTAGTGATACCATGATTTACACTTATGTATTCTAACCCGGAACCGTCTGAGTGTCAGACCGTTTACCGGTTCAGCAGTACATGTACACAAGCATTACAAGGTTGAAAATGCATACCTTCCTTGCTGTGAAACCTACTAGAAGCGCTATTGTGATGAAGCAACTTACATGTCTAAAATAAATAAATAAAAATATTTCCTAAACCACGTGCCTTCAGCTCGAAACGATCGATGGGCATTAAGAAACATTACGAAAACTTAACCGAACAACGTTAAAACCGTAACATCTAAAGAAGCTTACAACGAAGAAAATGAGGTAGATATAATTGTGATATGGAATAACGAACGTGTTAACGTAACGATAAACTGGTTCCGTTGTCGAGTGAAATGTTCTCTATAACGATTTTGCATAGACGTGCACAACGATATTTCAATTGGCGTTCACAGACTTCGACTAAATAATATGTTATACGATTCTAGTGGTCCTTATTTTACAAGTAGGGTTCAATTTTGTAGCAAAATTTATAGACTTCATATAAGTAGAGCAAGGTACATTAACTAATTTAATTAGTAAGCCTTCACTGTCTCTAATTTAATTAGGGTTTTATTAACAAAAAATAATTTAGTCGTTAAGGTATAAAAAATAACGAAAAAAGTCATTCAATAAGATTTTTAAGATTTTCTATCGTAATTTTTAATAACGTTATTAATCTTTATTTTATAAGTTATTTGTCGTAATTTTGATAATGTTATTAATCACTATTAAATAGTCGGTATTAATAGCTAGTTTTAAAAAACTGTATACATATGTCGTTTTTTAAACTCGTTACTAATCGTTATTTTTTATATGGTAGTAACCGTTATTTTTAATAACGTTATTAAATTTTAAAATCCACTGTGAATCTTTATGTAGATAAATAAATATGTTTATTTTGCAAAATATTTTAATTTTGCCAATTTAGTGAAAGCAGCCTTAAAATTTACGAGAAAAATTCAATTTTGGTCCTTTGCACAATTGAAATTTTCATATGCCCGTCTATAGACTTAACTTTAGCTCTAAAACGTATTAACTTTCATTATATTATGTCATTATAATTATAACGATAACGCGTACTATAACTATTTCATTAACTTTACATAATATCCGTAGTTCGTTGTAACTTTTTACCATTTAATAATATCTTTTTCATACTTTACAAATTTATCTTTATACTATCTAAATCTTTTTTTCTTAGGTTTTTTAGTTTTGTAAAGAAACGTCGTGTGGCGGTTTGTAAAACAGCGGTTAGAACTATAACAGGATAATATATTATAAACATGTGCGTTGAGTTTAATCTTAAGTGGAATAAGTATATATTCAGTACTGGAATGTAACTTGAAGGCATCCGATAGCGTCTGAGGCTGTACGAGAAAAATAAATCAGAAAAATAATAATAAATACACATATTTTTAACATCAATAAATATCGTTATGTACATGCGAATTCAGGTATTTAAAACTGTCGTTTGGATATTATTTTGGTCTATACTTTGTACGCTCGAGTTTCAATAAAAGCGAGTACTATTTCGTAGGATGTTCACTGAGGCACCGTTCAACGTAGATACTTATAAATAACCATATTATACACGTGAAGTCGTCACTTCGTGGCGTTAAAAATATTCGTTAACGCGTCATTCTATGTTATTGTCTTGACGCTAATCTCAGGCCGATCGACAACGCTATGTACATCCGTCCCGACGGACGACCGTATTTACACTCCATCCTAAACGACTGCGACACGAGACGCGAGCGGAGGCGGCGCGCGCCGGCCGGGCGCCCGCTCCCGGCGAGAATAACTTAACGTGGCACACGAGGACACTTTCGACCGACCTACGTATTTACACCTATAATAATAATTACGTATTACGTACCCGTACTATCGTTTACCGAAATCAGCCTTAATCGAAAATAAGTCTACGTTAGGAACGAAACACGCCAAGCTATCCTCGCGTAGAGCGCGCGCCCCCCTGGCAAGCGCCCCGCCCCGCGGGGGGGGCCGCCCGCCCCGGTGTAGTTCTGCGAGGGGCCGCGCGCGCGCCTCAACCGTTGGGCTGCAGCGTGGGCGGAATTGTGCTGTTGTCGCGCGAGCTGCCCGCGCCGCGGCTGCGCGTCGGCTCCGAGTTCATGTTGTCGTCGGGCAGCTTGTCGCGCGAGCCGCGCTCGGGCCGGCGCGACGTGTCCAGCAGCCCCGCGCCGCCCGCGCCGCCCGCGCCGCCCGCGCCCGCCGCGC
>DWON01008262.1:0-12261 GCA_018251015.1 Phocides pigmalion okeechobee
TATTTAAGGATGGACGCGGATGCGTTCCCACTCTTGAGGACTAAGATGGTCGCCTCCAATAATGTATATCCGGCAACCACACCTCCCCAACCGCAACACAATACATGAAGAACATGTTGCTTTACGGCGGGTCACGAGGGTAGCAGTGGTACCTCCCCGGGCGAGCTCTAACGGCTCTACCACCATTGATCTCTTCATTAGTTGGCCGTACGCGATGCAGCAAATGTTTAACGGCTGCGATAAAACCTGACATCCGCTGACAATATTGACACGGAAGCTCCCCTCGGACGCCCTCAGTACACTTGACCCATTTCTCATCCGATTACACACACGCCGATGCTTCGGTCACAGATTATATAAAATTGGATACGATTATAAGTAATTGTCAATAAATTGTAGGCATATTTATATAGATTTTGATAGGTAGAACTACCGTTCGACCGGGGACGTACCACCGTCGTCCTTATAATCGGCCGCAAAGCATCACTTATGTTTTGGTTGAAGAAATGTGGTTACCGGATATACATACTTTGAAGCGGGCGATCAGCATAGTCCACGGGAATAGCAACGTATCTATGTTCTAGCTCAGATAGGATTTCAGTCGTGTTTGTGGTGGTACGTGTATATGTATCTATGCGCTGCGATTACTTAATACACGTGGTTTGCATGCTCGTTTGCTACTCTTCTCACATAAAAAAAGATTAATTCAATGTACCTACATGTATTTTGTAAAATAGTCGAATGGCCTTTAATTAACGAATGGCGAAACTTTAATCTTGGCAAAATCAGACTTCATGCGTGCCATACGTTTTTAAAGGGATATAATTACTTTAAATTAATTAGGTCAGCCTGTAATGTTAGTAAGTTTAGGAATAAATAAATAAAAAAAATGTTTCCACTTAATCTGTTTAACATAATGAAAATGGTAATATTATTGAATGGTGTTAAAATGATATCGTTATTTTTCGATATAAAGTTTAGCTCATACATGGGTTTACCGCCATCTGTGATTGGAAGCTATAATATCACATGTAAATGACCACAATAATTACCATACCAAACTACATAATGGTAACTTCCTGCTTCGTACAAAGAATAAAAATTAAATGTTATTCAATTTTAATGTCCTAAATGTATTTGTCAAGCCTTACGCATTTTAAGTATTCATGATCACACTTAATTACGTGTAGATTTTACCTGCGGTTTTGTTTGAGAAGTAGATGTAAAATACTTACATATACCTAAATCAATTAATCATGAAGTTTTGTTTCTATCTTTTATGTACATTTTAATCATTAAATCTGTTAAAAGAATAAAAACTCATACAAATTTACATTTTCTATTTTACCCACTGAGAGGAGGAATTTGCAAAATTCTTGTCTCAGTTCTCATTTGCGTTATATACCTAACTGCAAATTTTCAGGATTCTAAAGTCAGCGGTTTCGGCTGCGTTTATCTCTGTCAGTCAGTCACCTTACTATTTTCTAGATGTATATACATATATTTAAATCCCTGCTTAATCTTTCACCTTTAATCGGCCTCTCATTATATGTTTAGAATATGTAAGGTAGGTAGAAACTATAGACCCATTTTTACCAATTGAAGCTATTTTTCCGTATCAGTAAAATATCGCAGGCCCTGAGCAAGGATAAGACCAGAGCACCTTAGTCCTCAAAAATAGCAACATATCTATAATTCCTTTTACCAAAACCTTCTTCTAAATGAAATTGTTAACAGGTGACTATATTTCTTTGTTAAATTAATTTAAAAAATCATTGAGTTAACCAATATGTGTTTAATCGCCATAACCAGAGACTTCTGTTCTATGTAGAGTTGATAAGATGTCTATGGATTTACTATTAGGTTACCTGCATGCTCGTTAGCGGTGTTTGTTTTTATTAACTAAGTAAATAATTATTTTTCATCTTAAAATTAATACACACTCTCCCCTCCGTGATGTTGACCTATTTTTCACGTGATTAGTCACAAGCCGATGATTATGTGCTCCGCTTGATTAAATGAGATAAAAGCGTTATATTTAAGTATCCTTTGAACGATACTGGTCCGACAATAATCGTAGCAGTAGAAGAGTAATTATATATATATTTTTTGAATTAAACCTGCCACGAGCATAAAATTCTACTTATGTTAAGTGATGACGTGCTTCACTGTAACAAATTATTCCATTCCATTGAAATTTCAAGTTTAAACACTTAACTCTCATTGCATGAAAAATATTACATTAGTACTTATTAAAATGTAAATACGGCTTAGCCTAGCAGGATTTTTTATTGGAGATATACATTATGTATATGTTTGTTTAATTATTTATTTACAAGTCAATAATAGTATTTTCAAAAGCGACATTGGTAATGCTTATAAGCAGGTGGGAGTCGGTTTCAGTTACACGTGTGTAAAAGTCGATGATGATAATGATGAAGGGTAGCAAACGAGATTCCATTTACTGTACTGTGTACATTGTGTGTGTACACTGTGAACAGTGTGCACTGTATTGTACTGTGTACTGGAAATTGCAGCAAGAAAAGTCTTTTTTTATATGAGAAGAGTAGCGAACGAGCTGGAAAACCACCTGGTGTTAAGTAGTCGCAGCCCATAGACATCCAGGTACAACCACAAACACGACCGAAATCCTCTCCAAGCTCGAACGTAGATACGTTGCTTCTCCTGAGGACTAAGATCGCCACTTCGCTTCAAAGAGTAGCCGGCAACCGCATCTCTCCAATCGAAACACAAGTAATGCAATGGTGGATTATGAAGGCGGCGGTGGTACCTCCCCAGTCGAGCTATAGTTCTCCCACCTTTAAAATCCAATCAAAGAGAACCATACTGTTATCAGAAGGCGTATGTAGATGCTTTGCTAACTGTGAGGACTAAGCTAGTCTCTTTGCTTGTAAGTGTAGCCAGTAAACAAATATTCCTATGATTTGAGATTGTTGCAATAAAAGGAAAATCGGTGCGTGTAACTGAGTAACTCTACGCGTTGCAACGCTTAGCACGCTCCGGTTTCTATACCCACTCGATACCAGGCTATCAGATTACGCGGTACGGGATTTGTGGATCCAGTTTCGTTTTCTAATCACTTTTCTTGATCCATGCCTGAGCGTTTCGTGATTCTTTTGCAATTCCCGATTGGTCCATTACAGAAAACAAGCCAATAGGCGGCCCATTATCATTATATGAAAGAAATATTAAAGGAAAATTCATTAATTACGTATGAGTTTGCGGATTTTGACCCCCTCTACCCCCATGTAAATGTACGTAAGATTCTATTTCGTTTTTAAAAGTAATAAAATCTCGTCAGCAAAGGATAAGTTACACTAAAACTCCCAATTTGACGTAAATCAACGATTTTTATTTTTCTACAGGTTTATTTTTATTTTTATTGCTGTCAACTGCACTCATAACCAATTACTTGGCAATTTGTAATATAAAATATCGACTTGGAAAATATAACATAAAGATCGGTTTGATCTCCCCCACCTTCTACAAATTATGGATATATACAGATTTTTCTATCTCCCCCCCCCCTCCCTCGAACCTTTATGCAATTAATGAATGAGACCAACGCTGTCTTCAATTTAACATAAAGCAAGGTGTTGTTGCCAGGTACAGTAAAAGTCAGGGGACCATTTTAGTCCTAAGGAATAACTACGCATCTTTATAAGAGATCAGATAGGACTTCAGTCCTGTTTGAGGTTACAAGTGGATGTCATGTCTGAAGCGGCAACAGATGGTCTAATCGTCCCTTTGCTAATTTTATAATCAGGAAAAATGCTTTGTTAAGGACTAAGCTGGAACGCATCAAATATCTTCCTAATTTATGTCTATTTTGCGTTAAGCCAGGACATAACAGCAGCCATTAAAGTTATCGTCCCTTAGATGATAACGTATTTTTGGAATTCCCAAAAATGCTTGTTTATTTTAGCTCAAATAAATTGTCTGCCGACGTACGTTTGGGCGCAGTTGGGTTGACAGCTACAAATAGCACTTCTTGTCATTATTCCGGCGTTCTCGACTAAGTACCGTATTTATATTCGTGATTAATATATGCCACTTAGTTGAGAACGGAATAATGCAAGAATCCTTAACATTTTTGAGGTAAAACGTAGTTATTAATAGCCCTTTTTAGTACCTGTGGTCGGCGAATGTTTATTTCTTACTTGCTCGTCGAAATTAAAAAAATATGTTTCACGTTTTTGCTTAAAAACGCGCGAAAGTATATTATTGGTATAATTCACATATTTCGGGCCCATTTAGTAGACAAGAAAATAAGTTAAAAAGTATGTTTACTGGTTTGAACATTTTTATTCCATTATTGTCTATGTATGTTAATGATACATAGATTGTTACGCAGAATAATTGACAATTGACTATAATGTATACTATTTAAGTGCCCGTGTAATTATTAGCGACATCTTGCAAAACATCATAAGTTATATTACACAATGAGTCTATTTACTGGAGTCAACAGCAACCTATTATTATGTGACCGCTTGGCAAAGATCTTTTCTTAAAAAATAATAAAGGTTAGGCCACATTCCGTTGACTAAGTGAGAAATGGCAGAATTCACAGGCCTTTGAATTCTTCGGTATTTTGGTTATTTAATGATGATTTTTTCTACCATTACATCAAGTTATAATTTATTTGTAAATTGTGTATTATTTGTATATATATATATATGTATATGTGTGTATGTGAGTGTGTGTGTGTGTGTGTGTGTGTGTGTGTGTGTGTGTGTGTGTGTGTATGTGTGTGTATGTATACTTTGAAAAATCACGGTTTCGAGCTAGAATTTCGAACTTTGGTTTCCCCGTGTGAAAGGCGGAATTTTACGTCAATCTATTATTATTTTACTGGAGTGTTTCAAAGCATTTCATAAAATATTAAACCTTGAATTTCTAGATAGCTCAGAAGGAATGAACAACTAGAAATCTCGATTGACTTCACACTAACGTTGAAATTTAGAAAATTTAACGTCAGGTTTTTGTAAAATTATTTTAATAATTTGGATTGAGTTTTATTACAAACAATGATGTCGGAATTTTGAAACATCAAGTCACAAGTCTGTGCCCGCATGGAAAGACGGAACTGACATTGTATTAGCATGATAGTAGATGAAATCGATTTAACCTTAATAAACATAATATAATGATAGAAAGCACTATATGGCAAAGCGATGTACAGCGGTACAATGTTTATAGGCTCTCAAGGCAATATATATTTTTAGCATTTTGTATTTTTATGACTGGGGTGCATCATCTGTGACATATAGAACAAAAGTTTTAAGTATAGAACTGATGTGATGCCACTTCTGAGGAGAGTCATCATTTTTTCTACTGCACCACTCGCCGAAGATTACGGTTCCATCCGGATCAACTGGACTCATGGCGATCCTCTACAGTTTGATTTGCACGCTCCTTCCTACCAGACGTGGAACGAACTTCCTTCCGGGGTATTCCCTGAACGCTATGACATGGGGCTCTTCAAGAAAGGTGTAAAGAGAGCTCTCCTTTAAAGCCGGCGATGTCTTGGCGACTCCTCTGGTGTTGCAATTATCCATAGGCGACGGTGACTGTTTTCCATCATGTGGCCCGTCTGCCTTTTCGTCAGGCATATAAAAAATGACACTTCACAGATTGTAGTCTTATACATTCCACCCTACCCTAAAGTTATCAAAAACAAATCTATATATATGTATATACAAGAGGAAAACGGAAAATTTACAAATCGGTTTTTATACATAGTAAGCCTGTACTAAAATGTTTGTGACGTTACACTTTAAACGAATATCATATTCCGTTAAAATAAGCGGTTAATATACAGATTATAAAGTTTATAACAGACAAAAAGTCGAATTCAGTTGCTAGATAGACTTTAGTATAAAGTATAAATGACTTTAGTAGATGTTGTAACGTGTTTATTGCTGGTTAACTATTTATTTGCTATTATCTGCAAATAAATAGTTTCTTTCTTTTGTTTATGATCTGAATTATTCAATTTATTACACTGTTAAATACATTCAGATTCCATTTCATATATTACATTATTATAATCTACAAATAAATAAATAAACTGAAATAAAATTCAATCCTTCTCCCTTTTAGAGGGTGTAGGAGGCAGCTAAGGGAATAAATCCACTAGATTTACTATTTCAATCATGAACACGGATAAGCAATAAATTGGATTTCTATGTTGGTTCTGGTTTCTTGTGTAATTGTCTCTGCAAGCCAATGTATCCAGAACTAATATTATATCGAGCTATGGCCAAAGAGCGCACTTTTAGAAATTGCCCGTTATTTTTAATAGACAAACAATTGCATTACAATTTTGTATAGATGACGACAATAATTTCTGAATTTGAATGAGGAATTTTTGTAATGCAACAAACTCGTTGTGAAAATGCAGTTAGAAATTTGTAAACAATGGATGCATTCGAGTGGATCGCAGCCGCCAATGCAATACTTTGAACAACTGCACTGCCGCTATGAAGCGATTCTGCAGTCACAGACGGAATATTAGATAGACTCATAATGCAGAACTTTCATCTTATATCTTACAAGACAATGCTTATAAATACATCTAATGTTTATATTAATACCAATGATGGTATGGTCACGGGTTAGTCAGTTTCATAGTAGGTAGTACAATATAGCTTGACCGGGAAGATACTACCTCCGCCTTCATAATCCACTGTGAAGCAAATCTTATGTTTCTGTTGAAGAGATGCGATTACTCTTAAAACGAGTGACCATCTTAGTCCTTAGAAGTAGCCACGCATCCATGTTGGACTTCATAAAGGGCTTCAGTCAGCGATTACCTACTTAACATTAAGTGGCCTGTATATTTGTTTGTTACTTTTCAAACATATCAATATAAGTTTATATATTACGAAAAATGTAAACTACCAAATACAATGAAAAATCTTGCCATCATCATGGATACTCTGTTAAAATGCAAACTATGCTACTTTTTATAATACTGTTCTTGTTTGTTTTATTATTATTGTGTATCCATTTTGTATAAAATACGTTTATCTGTATATATATCATATATGTATATCAATACGGGTATAGATTTTATTTCTCCTTCAAATATTTGCAAATACAGACGCATATTTATTTACTGTTTATTTGCACCGTACATGATGCTAAAAGGATTATGTGTCAGCAAACCTTAGGGCAGTAAATATTCATGAACGCAGGTAATAAGGTTACATAAATAATCTCAGAATATCTGGTGCATATCAAAATTCATCATTAGGTGGCCTGTTCGGTTCTGACTTCAATTTCATAAAAATAAAGCGACTATCAATTAGGAACCTTGTTTCATTTTTCTTAGTGATACATTTAATTTTATTTAATCTGTAATATCTATCAATCTTGATATGCAACAAATATAGCAGTGTCAAACAGTAGACCAATCAATTGCTATCGGCGTCAGTCGTTCTTGTTTGATGGATGTTTGCTTTTACAAAAAGTATAACAGTTGACGTAATATAACATTATATAGCAATAATGGTTGGCAGCCATTTTCAATTTCACGAGCTCGTGACAAAGTTTTGCATTAAAGAGATGGAAAGGAGGAACGCATAGGGATATTCAATATGAATCCAAATAGAGAAAGTCTACGGAATTATAAAGTTTCAAAGTAGAGCTGAAAAGAAATTTTGAAAGGAATAAAGGAAGGTATATGTTATAAGAAACATACAGTCCACGACATTAGTCCCACGCTTGGCCGACGCCGCCGGTGACAGGAGGGCTGGGACATATCTCGAATTCGAATTGCGATTACTATTCAACGCGGGAATACGGCTAGTGTTCTTGGCATCATATCGGATGGGCCCGGATTCCTATTATATAGATTGTTTAGGTTAGGATTAATTATTATAATTAGCTTAAAAATTGTCATTATTGTAAATAAAATGTAAATAGAAAAATCAAAGAATAAACAAACAACAAATATTTTGTAATTAAACTTAGTTTACATGTTAATTTTAATAATGAAAATCTTAAAAGTAATCACGTAATTAATTAGATTTTGTATGTATTTTTTTATTTCATCCAAGTAATTATTACTTTTTGATTTGATAATCTTTATATATCCTATAATAATTATTTTCCTTCGTTTTATGTTAAAAATAACTTAGATATGTATATAAAACATCAGTTTATAAAGCACACGGATATAAAGACCAAACTTGGCCTCACCGATTGAGTCATACTAAGCTGCAAGTTCTAACACATTAATATAACAGTGGATACCTGTTTTCCTTGATCAGCGCCTCAAAGTTCAGCTTTAGGCTCTGTGGTTGTTGTTACCTACAGAAAGCAATGGAGATTATGAGAATTCTGAATTGGTCAAAATATATAACTTTTAAACATCAACTTTGTTTACATTTTCGTTTTCACATCTCGTTATATGCACCGCCATTGTTTTTTCAACTCCCATCCTTTTTCTGCTTTTTTCTTAAATCCTATCTTCTCTATGGCCAGTGTCATATTGTCATAAAAAAAAACAAAGTACTTAGTGTATTATGTTCAATATTTTAACAAATTACACAAATATAATTATTTTATTGTTTATATCATATCACCGATACAATATTTAATTATCATATCGAAAAATAGCACATATAAACATCATAACTTTACATTACAAATCTAGACATAATTATAATTGTAGCTTCCTTATTCAACGAGGTAATGTTGCCAGCGTTCTGGGATTTTATCTTAGGGACAGAATATAAATACAGTATTAAACTTTTCGTTTTTTTTTTATTTTAATTATGTATTTTTGTATTATATGTTAATTATTTTCTGTGCCCTCCTTATGCTTTTTAATTTCCTTGGGAGTGATAAAATATATAGTATACATATCTATGTCTATTGATTATGTTGTTTTAGATTTTTTTGCAGAGCCAAAAGATCGTGTTTTGTAGGTTTTGATACAATTTTTAGCTTGATACCCTGAAAAAAAAATATTGACAGACAGACGGGCGGACGGAAAGTCAACGAAGTGCACGAAGGGTTTCTTTTTCCTTTTAAAGAACGGAAGCCCAATAACATATATAAAATTGTAGATGTATTCTCTTATGACACTTCTTTTGACCTATACTTATGTGTATAGAGCATATACCTAGAACCTACTTATGGATACAACCTAAATTCATTTTGATGATAAAGCCATTACTAAGTAACAAATAGACAAATATCAAAAATTGCAACACTTGACCTGTCACTAACGGCATACTAATAATGTGTTTATTAAGAATCAAAGTAGAGCACTTCATGTGCTTAAATAATCTAAAATTGGCTTCTGTTACGTTTACACCTTGACTCCATTTTGTAGGTAAGAACGTTTATTATTTCAAATTTAAAATTGTGGCCAATTCAATTATGAATTGCATTTAACAATGGATAAGGGCTACGATAGTTATGCCGGGGTGCAACCCCGAGTTCAGACCCGGGTAAAGAGAGCTTACCTCGAGGCCCGTATTCCCCCGCTCATAGGCTGGGACGTCCCCAGCATATTATTCAGTAGTCGCTGCAGGTCTTAAAAATTTACATTTAACTTGAAACAGGACTGAAATCCTATGTCGGATAATACGTACAAGTATTGCTGCTCTTGAAGACTAAGATGGTCATCTCGCTTATAAGTGTACCTAACAACGACATCTTTCCAACCGAGATGTAAGAATTTGTTTCACGGCTAGTAATGAGGTTGTCTCATGTACTCCTCCCATCAGATCAATTTTCTACGATCTCTTCATTTTTATCAACTGCATTTCTTGATTATTTCTTATTAGACATTTATTAAAAGTAGGTATAGTTTTTGTCTGTTACATTATTTACGTAAACGTTACAATATAAATGTTATTTCGCGTAATCAATCAAATTTTCCTATTAATATAAATAAAAATAAATATTACATATAAAGTTTTCTATCCTTTTTATCGTTTCTACAAGTAGTGATTAAAAATATTGTGAATTCTATCATTTATTTACTTGATTACCAAATATTGATTAATTGAGATGTGTCCAATAGTCATAATAATAAGACGTAACTCAATATAACTTAAATGACTATAACCAATTTTTTTTTCTTTTAGCTTCATGCCGAGATATAACAAATTTTTATTGTGACTTATTGATTTCAGAAATCTTTTATAATATGAAGTCATGACACTTTAGTTATAAGATTACTATTGCTTTTATAATTACATCTAATCATTTTTAAGTAATACTACTTACTCTATTTTATATTTGTTACAATATTATATAGAGAGAGCATAGATTCAGTGATAAGACTAAATTGTTGGACAGAAGAAAGAAAATATTATTAATACTGTTAAATTTATACTTAATAAGTAAGTGTCCAGAATATCGAATTTTACTCAAGAGCATGTGTTTACTATTCTAGGAAAAGTACGTTATGTACGATATATACTATAATATTTTTGAATATCAATCATAAAAGTTTTAAAATGAAAAGGTAGAGTAATTAGAGTAATAGTTAAGCCGTAGTAACTGTTATTTGAAATATTTTTATAAATCTATGCGAAATCGTGACTATGACTTTCATATAAGACTTCGTTTAGTTCTTTTTTGAATTATATAAAACCGTTTTATGTCGACGATAGGCTTTATGCCTCTTATGGCAGTCGACCATAGCCGTCCCGTTATCACAGCTATGCGGTGCACGGAATGGCATACATCGCTGCCTGCACATTAGAATCACTGTTAAACGTTTCTAGACTCGTCCTGGCGATACATTCTTAGTAAATGTTGACTAGGTGTTGGATGGGTGACCGTCAGTTGTTTATTTGCATCATTTTCGTTTTTCGTATGGAATATTATAAGATAGTGCGGCTTTTTTAAAATAAATGTCGTTAATAGCAAAAACGCTCAACTGTATAAAAATACGATTTAACATGGTCATTTGCAGCTTACGTTATACATACATATATATATTTAATTTAAAAATATTATCCTCCTTCTGTCTTCATCATCATCATCATTATCATCATCATCTATTCTATCTTACTTCAGAATAAGAAGTAAGCCTGATGGCCACTTAGGCTTCATAAGGCTTTATGATCACACGCAGGTTTACGTGTTCCTTCACGGTTAAAGCAAATTCTTATGAATTTCCAATACCTACATAATATTGAAACCAATGTCAAGGATTTGAACTCCAGAGACTCATTATAACAATAACAAACTTAACCACAAGGCTGTGCTTATTGAACTACTAATAACGGTTTACTGATAAATCTTGGGGAAATAGTATTAACACTTTCCTTGCGACGTACAACATTACTGTGTAATACTCGGCACAATGCGCTTGCGGCTTGTACACACCTGTCTTGTACGTACAAATTTGTATGGATTTCGGTCGAACAAAAGTTCTTTGTTTATGTCGACGCTACAAGACTAGGGGCGGGTATTACGTCTGTGTCTTATCTAGATGATACACAGGTGCTAACAAATACAATGTTTCAGTGAATTGTTGACGCATCTTCAGTCTAGAGAAGTAAGCTCCAGTTTAGTGCCGTCTCCCATAACGCTGACCCGATGATGTATGAACGCCGCAATCAAAGTGTTAAAGACTCTTGACCGACGATGTCCTTCGTAACGGACGTCTGTCCGCCCATTATCAAAGTCCTCTACCATTCATTTGTTACTAGCAATTCTCCTAATCCCACAATTACGATGCCTCCCCTACCATCCGTCACGATTCAGAGTAAAACAACCGGTGACCGGTGCTCGTGATCTCTGCGTCCCACTTTTTCTTTGACTAAATTACAAACCATCCAAATTAGTTTCACAGTTAAAACTACGTTTTTATTAACGCCAATCTCGTGCTGGAGTCTTCGTAGTAGCATTTCATGACTTGCCAAGTAAAGCAATAAATAAAAGGAATAAAAGATAAAGGTCTTTGTCCACCAAAGTAATAATACGTAATTCGTGAAGCAACTCTTGTATTTCTTTTGGAGAGGTGCTGTTGCCGATTCTATTTACAAGCAAGGCGACCTAAGAAGTAGCTGCACATCTACTTTTGGCCCTTGACTCCAGAACTCCTTAAACTTTTGAGTTAGAATGTGGCTTTAAAAAGACCGGTTAACAAAGGTGTTTCAAAGGTGGTAGAGAGAGTTATGAGGGTGGCGGTACCACCGCCACCCTCATAACCCGCCGTAAAGCAACGTGTTCTTCATGTATTGTGTTTCGGTTGGGGAGGTG
>DWON01008263.1:0-12261 GCA_018251015.1 Phocides pigmalion okeechobee
TAAACATCTCAATTCGGAAAGTTTCTTTGTTAATGCAGTCAGCTCGTTGAAGACGCTTTAACTGGATAATTTCGGTTTGATTACGAACTTTCCATTTAAACTCTTTTGAAAGCTTTTAGTCTTAATCGTCTGTGAACTTTACATTCAAATACACTTGCAAGTCAAGATTCGATAGGCAATAATAATAGATTATTTAAAGCATGTTTAAACGGGCGCTTGCCATCATCGATATGGTTTTGACCTTTGGTTTTAGAACCAGTGGGGACATGTGTGTGTGTACATGTACATGTGGATGGCAGGCGGCTGGACGGCCCAAAACTAATTCCTTGAGTACGACGAAGTGTCCTCGTATGGGACGTCATATGCGTCTATAGTTGCCCCTGTTGGCCTCGGTAGAACGATATCTTAGTGTGGAAGCGCGGCGAAGGTTGTAGAAAAAACCACGTGGTGCTAATATAATACACTTAGCAGTGAGTAAGTGTTTGTTCCGCTTGGTTTTGGAATCTTTGATCCGTGAGGTGTACAAAAAGAAAATCAAAGAACAGTCCCATGTTTCATCGACCCTGCAGGTGACAAAAGGGCTAGTTCAGATCTCGCGCAAAGAATTGCGACCGCTATTCAGCGCGGGCATATCCAGCGTTCTTGGTATTCTTGGTTTTAGGTTAATTACTTAAAACTACTTTTCAAAATGGTATTTATTCATTTTCGTGGTTGCTTCTACAGAAGAAATCGTTTATCAACCTGAAGAAGTACTTTATTGCTAGGCGTAAGAAATTGGTTGGTTAGAAAAGTTCTGATTCACGAGTGATCACATAACATCAAATATTTTAAATGTTAGTAGAGTAGCAAACGAGCATGCGAGTCACCTGATCTTAAGGGTTCGCTGCAATTTGCGAACTTCCATGTACAAGCTCAACTGGGTAAGAACTTCTACCCAAACTCATACTTAAATAGAACTGGTATGTAACATCAGGTGGAGTAAAGTCCATACCTCTATTTATCTATCTCATAAGATGATGAGGATGTATTTTTTTAAATTATACTAATAGTATGTAGTGTTTTTATGTTTGTTGCTTTTTCATCATCGGAGGACGTCCCAGCTTCTATGGGCGGGGGAATACGGGCCTCGAGGTACACCCTCTTTGCCCGGGCCCGAACTCGGGATACCCCGGCTTAGCTGTTTTTTAACTTCGTAATAGCAAAATGGATTTAAATCAAATTTTATAGGTAGACTTCATATATTAAATTATCGCTTATTTACACATATCCAAAAATTACACAGAATTTCGAGAATATTGTATTTATGTATATATAGATTACTCTTTTAATAACATCTTTAAGAGTGTATTGTTTACCAACTAATTTTAAGTTTCTTGAAAACAGAAGTTAACTCTCTGAGAAGCTAAAGCGGACAGAGAATATCCGGTCGGAACCGCCGCAAACTGGCTAATTCCGGTTTGCTTACGAACTTTTCATTGAACAAAATCTCTCGTGAGAAGTCCTTTGAGGATTTTTCCTGTCAAGTAGGAACATTTAATAATCTACTAAAGATTAACTACGAGAGTAAGGGATATTTCATATTAGCAAAGCCCTTGTAGTCATTTTATTATGAGTAGGCCATCAGATATAAAATGGTCTTTGCAGGCCATGGACAATTGGATATCTAAGTTCAACCTCAAACAGGACTACAGTCGCGCATAGATGCATTTCTACTCCTGAGGGCGGAGATGGTTGCTTCCCTTGTAAGTATGCCATCAACCGAATCTTTCCAATCAAAAAACAAAAGCTGCTTTACGGCGGACTATGAGGACAGCGATGGGTTGCCACCAGCCGAGTGTTGTTTTGCCATCTTGCAAAATATGCATGAGTCTACCAGTCTGCATTTTACTAGCGTGACTATGATCTACCGATGCTTATTTTGAAAAGAGATCAGAACCTGGCAGTGAGACAGTAGTGGTTTAAATATCATGATGATACTATTGACGGTCTATAACATTATATTATGCTGCAATCTTAATACTTAACCGTTTCCGAGAAGTAGAATTATCGAATCAGCGGCAGAAGTTAATTTGGATAAATAGCATGGATTAGCGAATTTGAATCTTACTGCTTATTACCATTCAATTATTCCAAGTCAATTAATTCACACGCCCATTAATTATGCTACCTCACTCCTGATTGATTTGACTTCGCTCAGCAATTTACATCTGACAAATGTATTTAAGGGATGTCGATCAGTTGGATTAGTTAAATCAATGGTATAAAATACAAGAAAATCGGATTGCGAAAACCATAGAAACAAAAAAAAAAACATTTTTATCGTATCTTTGATATGGCATATTACTTTTAAATAATAGTGTATTTTTGTAATTACAGAGCAAATTCTTATGTACTGTACTATGGTTAACAGACAAGTGATTAAAATACAATATATCTAATTAAATCTAAATATAACATTCAATACCTTCAAACTAATTATAGTGAAACCTTGACCTAAACAATCTACAGGGAGTCTGTGCCCATATTGCATAGTGCCAATAATAAGACTGTACGAGATATAAACTAGCCTTTTTGTCATAAGCGGCGTCGATAAAACGTTAGACTAATTTTATTTTTTTGTGGTATCTGGACCGCATGGACCAAAGTTTTCAAACCCTATCGAAACAATCAGGCAATTCCTACTACATACGTACTTAAAATGACAATTTTACTCTCACGAATAGAACAAATACTTGTCATAAATATATGTCTTGGGTGGTAATCGAGTCACACCACTTAGCAGCCAGTTTTCCTGACCACGAGACAAAGTCGTCAGTCTATATGTTGTGCAGTGTATTTGCATCGTTCTTGATAACCTAAAAAATGCCACGATGTTTTTTCATCGTTCTATTCGTAGAGAGGTTCGAATATACGTCTCCATATAAATATTATATTTGAATGGACCGTCCTCAAGTCAGATCGTAAACCTGAAATTCCTAAAATAAACCTAATTTTTTATGTAAAATTCTTTAGGCTGTTAAAAACTACGATGTTTTACTTTTTCATCATTCAACAAGAGGAATCCTTTATAGTTACCACATTATTTGAATATTATAACTGAATATTGCGCGGATGGTTCGAATCTGAATATTTTATGGAAACGAAATGTTACTTCAAAATGCTTACACTTTAAATATTTTATACTGATGGAGATTGAATATTCTCAAGATATTGATTTTGATTCAGCGTCGAGGGTACAATTCTGCGAAAAATTTGTTTCCTCTTTTGCGAACTTCGCGTTTTCGAGAATAGTAAATAAATATTTTCCTTATTGTTGACCTTTTAATATAATCAAATAAGAAATAAATTGTATTGACTATTAAATCAACAACATCATTTATTAACACATAACGGACAAATAACCTTCAATCTTTCTCGTTAGGAAATATTACTTTTTAGCACATTTACTTTCCTTTTTGTTTTTAAGAAGGCACCCTATTTCAATGCAATATAGTGGACGTCCCTATCAAATTTGTGTTACTCATATACATCCTTTGTACATCATAATAAAAATATTATTAAGTTATTTCTAGTACAATGAAAATTAAATGAAAAATAAACGGCCACAACATTCTTTTATAGCTTGGTAATGAACGAGTTAAAGCGTATAGTACATATGACAATATGAAAAACTGTTTATAAAGCATTTTCATCGAATTGTATAGGTTTTACACACTTAAGACTCCGAGGGAACATATATACATACATACACAAAGATGTTTCACACATGTTCAGAAAATCTTACAACACTGATGTTTGATTCTGTTTTCTCCTCTTCTACGATAACATTGTTCATTAATTTCTTCTTGTTTGTACTTTTCACTGGAGAGAGAAAGACCGCAGTCCACTGTAAGGTAGAACACCAAACTTGTGCAATACGCTTGGCGTTCATACTTAGAGTGGATTGAAGCCTCTGCGCTTTTCTTTTTTCTTCTTTCTTCTTTGTAATCTTGTTTGTTCTCTATTCTTCTCTGTTTTAATGTTTTACACTTAAGAAGTTTGGTTATTCATACAGAAGAGATGTACTTATGATTAGCTATGTGATTTTATCAAAATTATAATTAGGTCATAGAATTTATTGCTAGACAAGGTAGGTCACACTGACTAAATTATAATACACTACATAGATGAAATATCGATACTAAATTTCTTCTATAAAATATATTGTGAATTTACAAAACATATTTTAATTACGTGTGGCACTACATTATTGTATTAATTGAAAGATTAAAAAAAAACCAGCGAACATATACATATGTAATATAACATTGTATACATTGCCACAAATATTATGGAGTTTCCTTATTTTTTATTCTTCAAGTATATACATAATAAATTAATAAATAGTTCCTAAATTATTCATACCTATTTGCTTCTAGTTATAAAGATAGTGTCTTTATACATTTTGCACCAAGACGAGGACTAAGTATTTTCTTCTGGAAAGTATTACGTAGTAAATTTTGAAAAATATTTCAATAAAATTGGTATGAATAAGGTGTATATATATATATAGGTATTAGGGTCTCGAAATTTTATTAATTACAATCTTCAAGAAAATCAATACAATATACGTATGATTTATACACACAAGGAGACACCGTCGTGGATGATATGAGTTACTGATTTTTTTTTTTATTGTGATAGAGTAAGAAACGGGCATGCAGGCCACGTGATGTTAAGTGGTCACTGCAGCCCATGGACAACCACGTTCAATCTCAAACAGAACAGAAGTTCTATTTAAGGATGGGCGTGGATGCGTTACTACTCTTGAGGACTAAGATGGTCGCCTTCAATAATGTGTTGCATACTCCGACATAAAAAATATTATATGTTTTAAAACCTATTTTCACCGCGGATTTTATACATTTTACTCTAACAACGACTCTTTGCACGACATCAAGCGGCTGGATATACATATATGGCCATGGGCTTGAAAGACTATACGACATTAAATAGTCTGCGCACTCGTTTGCTATATTTGCAACAAAAAACATATATATATTAAAAAATAATAATCGCTTTCATGATGATGGAAAACATCATGAAAAAACCTGCATGCATGAGATTCCTACATACTTCTTCTTCTTTTTCCATAAAGTTTTCAAAAATATGTAAAATCGGCTAATGCGCCTTTCAACTGCTAAGTGACCTAATAGTCTAACCCTCATCTCGAGGAGAGCTCCTAGAAATGGGACAATAAACGTTTGAAAATGACACAAGATTTTACATACAACAATGTAGAAACTAGTTCCATGAAGTAACTATTGTAAACAGTCAGGGTCTGAATATTATTTTCTGCAAGTACTATATTTATGAAAATCAAATAATTAGATGTAATATTTGCAATTTCTTGTGACAGATCACGCTATTTTTTAAGTTATAGCAGGAAATTTAAGAGTACCATGTAAAATTTAAATTATTTACATCATAAACAAGAAATATTTTGAATACAATGCCTCATGGATTTTCATAAAAGCTAATCCATTGTTTGCAAAAGTGGGGTCTAATTACATGAAATTAATCAATTATATTCAGACTAAAGGAGGCTACAAATTAATCATTAATTTATTTTAACTACTTTTCATAAATTAGAAATGTATATCCATTTTTTATTAAATTAAACAAATAATACAAATTAATTCGTATTATTTGTTTTGTCGCGTCTTCGGTTTCACAATTGGTATTCTACTTTATAAGAAAATGGAACTAAATATTATAATATGTTATTATCCACTTACCTCTGATTCATTAGTATCTATTTTTGCAACTTACATTTTCTTTCAATTTCCTTACATTGCAAAAGAAATAAACAGTATAAAATGCCTTAAGTCTTTACAAACATTGTCATGATAAAACTATAAACAATTTATACTAACCACTTAATGAGAGAGTTTTCTACATCAATTGTTTAAACAAACATTAATTAACGATCCGTAATAAATTAACTACTTTGTAATCCATTAGTATCGAATTTATAAAAAGTGTATTTTGACTTCTAAATAAATTTATAACTTAATCATTTCATTAATAGTTATATCGAAATATTGTTTGTTAGTCATATTTTTGTTTAGAAGTTTAAATTTGTTATTATAAAAAAGATAATGTGTCTTAATTATCTGGAGTAATTATACTGAAGTATGATCAAATTAGGTACATCAATGTAACAGTTAAAAAGAAGTTAGGTACGTAATTCTGTGTTATATAAATTAATTATGACACTGCAAAACAATAATATTTTGCTATTAAGTACCACGTCAATAAGGGCATACTACAGAGCGCCACAAGGTAGTGTAATAGGTCCACTGTTCTTTCTAATATACATAAATGAAGTTACTACTACTATTCGTTGAAAAAGACAAAGACAAACTTATATGAACATTATCCATTGAAGTCAAATAAAAATTAGCTGATATAGTAATTAAATTGTTAATATTAAAGAAAGTAAAATAGGTGTAATATTGTATAATCGAAAATTTAATAGTTAAGAGTGATGACAATATGTTTCGTTACAAAGAAAAATAATCAAGCTTGCAGAACTTAAGCGCCATACCTATTACCACAGAGAAGAAAAAATGGCGCGCATGTGATTATAATAAAATTACCACGTTCTCTGCTAAATCTGCATTTTATATGAACAATATGCTAAGCATGGTTCTAATAATAAACAATAGGTTACCGAAACTTATAAGTGTGAATATTAAAGATCCACTAAATTTTGGAATACAACTAAAAAAATGTTTAGTGCGAAGCCGTTTTTAACAATTAATATTTTTCTACACATTCAACGGTTCCATTTTTAATCCATTAAGCACAGGATTTACTTTTAACTTTGGCTTGTTTTTTCTTGTAAATCATGTTAGTGTACAATTGTAAAAAAATAATCGCGGCATTTATACATTTCACTACATAATGGTCAACAGTTTCCCCAGCCACCGTAGTATAGCCGTGACCACGAGTCTTGCAACTGGTTCGAAATGTCAGCAATTAAAAAACGGCAATCGTGAGTACCTGTTATATAGTAAAATCAAGTTTGTATATTATATTTATATCGAGCAGATAAGAGCAATACGAAAACCTACGATAAAATACACCGATGAAAAAAACAGCATTTTGCCCAAATATCTGTGTAAGTTTACACTTTCCTAAGGTGTTCTTTTCGAAGGTGGTAGAACTGTTAGAACTCACCCAGGGTGGCACCACCGCCACCCTCGTAACCCACCGTAAAGCAACATGTTCTTCATGTATTGAGTTTCGGTTGGGGAGGTGTGGACATATTATATGCCGGACACATTATCGGCGGCGACCATCTTAGTCCTCAAGAGTAGGAACACATCCGCGTCCTTCCTCCTTCTTATTCCTCGTCCTTAAAAAGAACTTCTGTTCTATTTGAGATTTAACGTGGTTGTCCATGGGCTGCAGTGACCACTTTACACCAGGTGGCCTGCATGCCGGTTTTATTACTCTTTCATAATAAAAAAAACTTGTGGCTTTGCGCACGAAAGAAGGGATAAACTGCATAGCAATATATAATATATAATGTGTAAAATATTGTTTAAAACGCTTATTTTGGGTATAATTATTTTTGTCACTCAGTTTTATTATCGACATAGCATAAGATAAGACTAGAGGTATTAGGCATCCTGTGTACCAAATTTGAGGAAGATTAAAGAAGTATATTTTATGATAGAAAAACACAAGTAAATAAAGAAACGGAGGACACCCTTTAGCTTTCAGTAGTAATAAGGATAAGGATTAATAATATTGCACATTAAATAGTGGCAATTACGCCTATGGATCATACCACCATCTTTCAAAATCTTGCTATCTTTCTTGTTAGTATATAAAAACAAAAGAGCATGCAGGCCATCTAATGTTAAGTGGTCTTACTGCACCTCACAGACTAGCCTATACATGTACATCTAACTGTAAACAAGGCTGAAGTCCTATAATCGCAAGATGCATTGCTACACCTTAGGACTGAGATGGTCGCTTAGCTTGTAAGTGTAATGGAAACCTTGTAACCCCACCTCTCCAACCGAAACATAGAAGTTGTTTTATGGCGGATTATGAGGATAGCGGTGGTAACTCCTTGAACGTATAGTTGTACCGGTTATAAGCTGTCGTAGCTCACTTGAATCTGAAACATCTTCCTTGTTACATAGAAAGCCACCATATTAAAACAATATATCTTAGTATTGTTTTCTTCTCGAATATAAGGTGGCAGCCCTATTGTCCAGAATCATTCAACGAGAACAGCAACACCTGTTCTGAACTTGCAAACTAAAAATAAAAGCATCACCTCTATTTCGTTTTATCCAACAATACATATAATAACAACAGCTGTGTAACACAGTAAGGTATAAGACGGGTATTTTGCTGCAACCCTACTTATCCCAATGCTGAGTACAGGTCACACCTCAGAATGTGACAGGTGGTAGAACTACAATACAAATATAAATTATTTTTACCAAAACAAAAAACATCAACCAAGCGAATTTATTAAAAAAATTAGACACTAATTGACAATTAGACAGTACTCTTCGAAAAGGTTATACATGAATGGTGTGACTAATTAACATCAGGTAGCTTTCATGCTATTTTTATATACAAAAATGTAGATAATTAGGAGTACATTCCTCCAAGCTGCTCTAGTATTCATGGAAATATGAGTCGGTGACCAAATGCATTTTGCGCTTATAAAGTTTCCGAAAAGATATTAATTTAATGTACTAACTACAACAGGGTACTTAAACGTTTCCTTTGAAGCATGAAACCACGTTTGAAATTTTGCCACTACCTATCACCCACCCAACTTCATCTCTATACAGTGGATATTTATCGTCTGGTGGACGGTGCTATCATGTTCCGTTTACAAAAGACAGGTAGGTACTTGTGTAGACTTTAATTAACGTCTAAATTCATCCTTTGCCTAGAATTAAACCCTGTATAAATTTAACACAGATAGTGTGTTCGTATGCGATGCGCAATGATAGATAGTGTGGACGTATGTGTCTAAACAATTCGTTAACATCCCAATGTTGATTAAGGATGGTCTTTCGAAGGGAAAAATGCCGAGCAGCGTTCAGACGAAGGTAAAAAGTAAAAGTGGGAGAACTACATATAGTTAGACCGAGGAGGTGCCACCGCCGCCCTCATAATCCACCGTAAGCATTCCTTGTGTTTCGGTTGGAGAAGTGCGGTTGGTTGTTATACTTTGAAGCGAGGCAACCATCTTAGTCCTCAGGAGTAGCAACGTTTCTAAGTTCGAATTTAGATAGGATTTTAGTTGTATTTGGATGTCTGGGGGCTGCGACTACTTAACATTAGGTGGTTTGCATAACCGTTTGCTAATCTTCTCTTATAAAAAAAACAATAATGCAGATTAGTAAACTTTACACAGACTCCAGATTATTATGGAAATGTCTAGTTTGATACGAATACAAATCAGTATAATCTAATGTAAATATATTATTGTAGCTTTCTTAGGAAGACGCTAAGAAATATGAAGCAAATTAAAAAATACCTTTTTGTTTTTACACAGAAAAACAATAATGAAGGCGGACGAGACCAATACATCCCTTGATTTAATTACCTTCGAGGAAATTGACAATTTAATACTCTGTCAGATTGGCAACAGTAGAAATTTGAAAAATAAGGGGACGGCAAATATTCATGTTGTTATGCCTGAGACGGGGACCGAAAATGCGAGATCAACAACCTTATGGAAGTATGAAGGTTACTTAAATAGCCCAAACATTGAAATAAGTCTACTCGTATATAATCAGTCACTTTATGTATCGTGCGGTAAAAATAGTTGAAGAACGCCGAATAAAATTCTCGCCTATTTCGCGATAGAACCACCGGTTCATTCGCGGACGAGTAGTCGTGGATAAGAGGTTTGTCTGTCACACCTCATCACAGTCATTAGTGCACGGCAGTTTAAGTTCAAGGACTACGCCTCGAGAGCTTTGTTGTTCTAAGGTGAGGTCATTATTACCTAGTATTTATAAACACCGCAACCTATTTACGTACCAATAGATAGATATGAAAAAAAAAATTTTTTTGACAGGAAAAATACGTAGTATATTTTTATAAACTTAATTTGTTTACGCAGAAAAATAAATTTATATTCTATTATATTTATTTAGAGTCGATCGTTGTGGATTTGGATGCAATGAAAACATTTAATTTCATGGAAATATTTAATTATGTTTTAGTAATAGTAAACGCTTCTCAGATTACTAGCGTACACTCTTATTACTAATGCCGATTTTGTGAACAATGCAGCGTGATTAATGTAGAAAGATGACGTTAATTGCAAGTTCTTATAAGTTGAATCAATAATGATTTGGATCGCTGAAACATTGCAGGTGAGGCCGTAAGCTCGCGCGGTGCGTGGGCGCCGCCTACCGCCGTTTCAGTTAGAGGCCGGCCACGACGCCGCTCGCACGAACCTGACGCCGCACAAGGTACCAAACAAAACTCTAAAGCAATCACGCTTCACGTAACATTAGCACTAATAAATGCTTTCGACGTATTCGTATTTTTATTTGCTTGTCACCTGGCGACCTCGACATCATGACTAATTTCACCAACGAAGTATTCCGTTACAAAAATAATTCGCCATGACTTCACGGTACACAAATAGCGCGTCTCACTTTCGCGGACGGCAGAATGCGCTACGTAAGCGGCTGGAATCGTCATGCATGCACATCATTACAATCATCACTAATTACCTAACGATTCTAAGAAGTAGATATAGAAACGAAATTAAACATTGCATAGCGGTCGCAGGAGTTTTTGTAGACTGCGCTTTAAATATAAGTTACGTTTGTTTATGTAAACAGCACGATCTGGATTGTTCGACGTGATTATTTTCAACCTTGATGACGATATTGTTAACCTTGTCTCGTCTCAACAAACAGCTGTATTGGCCTTAAACCTATTCCAGACATTTCTTTTATTTTTAACTCTATTTAAAAAAGTAAATTTAACAGGTAAGAATTATATTTTAAATTGTTTTTAGTACCTATGTATGTATATTTCGATTGTAAAGTATATTCTTAAAAAGGATAGGCACACTGTTATGATTTTATTATTAAAAAAACTTTAATTTTATATGATCCTGCCCTCACCGATAGGTGTCTGTATTTATTCAGTTGCGGTATACGTGTTTTTAATGGTATTAATTACACACGTTATCAGTAAACAGATAATTCAACAAATATATTGTTTCGTGCAAAATATTTCGTAATAATTTTGTAACAGCGACACATAACGTCCGCGAGAAACGTAGATCATCTTTCGTCGTCTTCTTTAAATACCGCATCTTTCGAACAGTTATACGTACTTTTTTTAGGTACACCCACGCGCTTCTGTTCCTCGTGGAAATATTGTCTGCAATGAATAAATAACATAGAGCGATCAAAGCATCAGACAACAAATAGGCACTTCTCGGAAAAATATTTTTAAACTGTAATTTCTGTATTGTACTTGAAAACTTGCAGTAATAAATACCTTGAAAATCATTTTTCTCATGAACATTTTACTATCTACCGGGTACTCACGATTTACGATTTTTGATTTTTGATTGCTAATATTTCGAACCAATTGCAAGGCTCGTCGCCACGAGTAATGAAAATGTATAAATTTCGAGATGATATTAGTTTCAAACATATTTCTCTCATAAAATGAAATTGTATTAAAAATTATTTGCAAATTGCGAAATTTAACAATATTTTGAATACTATTATATTCTTTCATATTAATAGTTAATAGTTTATACTGTTTTGTATTAAATATAATAAGAAGTAGTGCCAGTAAATAATAAGATTCCCGTTTCTCACAATTTAAATTCCCCGGGATTCAAATTCCAAGCACGCTTTGAATTTTTCGAAGTTAGAGTTAGAAGTTATTTCTGAGTTAGTGTAGAAGTTAGTTATATGCCTTATAGCAATTTCTATATGCATCTATAAGTGATTCTGAGAATAACCTCCAGGGCACCGGGACAGTAATGGTTTGATATGATGATTTGATGATGAGTAATGGTTTATACTCACAGGTGAAGTTCAGGTGTTAATGTGTTATTTTAACCATCGGTTAATTTAACAGTATATTTGTTTATGTTTCACGGTGCATCTCGACGGGCGGGAAATGTCTTCCGTGACTATTTCGCAATAACTTCCCCAGACATACACAAATAAACCCGCCGCTAAATTGTTC
>DWON01008264.1:0-12260 GCA_018251015.1 Phocides pigmalion okeechobee
GTTGCTTTACGGCGGGTTATGAGGGTGGCGGTGGTACCGCCCCGGGTGAGCTCTAACGGCTCTACCACCTTTAAAATGTTATAAATGTATATGTTATTTTTTTTACACCACATTACAACACTTTTACAGTATTTTATAAGGAAATAGTGGTATGATGTTTACGTAATAAGGTATCGATATTTTTTATAATGATTGTTTATTAACTTTTGTTTTGTTTTTTCAGGTACGTATTTTCCGAAGTATTTTCTATCGCGTGTATATAAGGTAAATTTTCACCTGTAATAAATTTTCGAGTATTAATGCTTAACTTATGGAATGTAATACCAGGTTCTATAAAAATATAGTAATAATTCTTTATTCAAGTTACCAGGTCTCATAGCTTTATAATAATATGCTATATTATTTGTACTGAGTTGTATGGCTATGTGTACAATGATTTATATTACGCTAGTCTACTCTTTTACTTACCATGTTCAGGATGCTGTTGGAGCTATCCCGAACACGATAGCTATCTATAAGATGGACAGCGTATGAACGGTTTCTATAATAAGAGGAGGTGAGCGAATTATTTTACGTTTTAAAAAAGTAACAAAGAATGTGCAGTTCTATCTCCTCTTAGATTAACAATGGTTACGCCATAATCTAGCACGTTGATGAAATTGAGGTGATAGTTTTCACACACTTTTGCAAAGATGTTTGAATACCCCCATGCATGCAGGTTTCCTCAAGATTCTTAAAAGTATCCATACAAAAATCTTATATCCTAAGTTCCTTCAAATACAATTTCGTAATTAGTTACGAATAAAATACAGAATTTTACTGAAGTTGAACACAGCGTTTTCCTGAAGAAAGCTGTGTTCTTACGCGTAATTCAATATAAATTGACCTACGTTCGTCCGAAACTAAAAATAGAAACGTTTTTACCTTAATTCACGACTTTTCTTTTCTAACCGGATGGCTCTTTGTCGGTGTAACAAAGTGAGAAGCCAGTTTGGCGAAGTTCCGACCCCCTGAATGGACTTCCGATTGTCCCTTTGTGCGAAGTTTGGAGTTACTCGCGAACGTTTAGCTGTTTACTACCAAAATTTTGAAGAGATTGCGGTCATTGCAATTATAGTAATGTATACAATACGTCAACTAAAATCAAAATTTATTAAGTTATTATAAAACTATCTTGCAACAGTTCGCTACCACCAAAATGATGATGGTATATATTTCATTGCATGCGCTATGAATTTAGAAAGTGTGAAGAGAGTAAAAATTTGTACATACCTTCTACTATTAACTATATTATATACAAAACTTATTATAATCGAAAAATAAGGGTAAACCAATATAAACTATGTCTTAATCTTTTTCTGATTTATAATTGTACAGTTTGAAGGGTATGGTTGAGTTAATTTGTCCATTTTGATTTTGACATAATTACTATATGGAGATATCTTAATCTTGTACATTTTCTTTACTATTTAAACAAGTGATAATTAATTTATAATAAGTCCAAAACTTTGAGAAAACATGGATGCATCATAGGCATTATTCGAATCCTGGACGTTTCGAGAGAGCCCGAAGTCTTACCACTAGATTATCATTGCATATAATAGTTGTTTTAGGAACATAAGGTTTAGGAAGTAAATAAATATACATCCTTAGGATGTAGCTTTTATATGCTCTTTGGCAATCTTCTCCAAGATGAAATATGAATTTTCGAGAAAATCTTCCACATAGAGAGAGCTTTACTTTCATAAATGTGTTTTGGCAACCTCCAACCGCGCCCTCCTAAAGTGAATTAAAACTACCTCAAAGACCTCCAGGCTCTTACTCCTCGAGTTACGTCGTAGAGGGCAAACGTTTTAAGGTTAACCTGTTTCTGACTTTCTGTCCGTTCCGTTCCTGTTATATGAAAATATTTTAAGAAAATCTGCACTTATAACATATTTTTAATTTGTATCTATTTATGCGTTGTGGCTTAGACTGATTCGTATGACCTGACGTGATATGAAACGATATGGCGCTCTGTTATGCCGTCATGTCACCTCCGTCGTCTCTTTGTACTCTTTATTTATTTGACTTGCGATTATATTCTGTATAGACAAAAGTAATAATATATATTATTAATAGGTTTTGCCCGCAGCTTTGCTAGAACAAAAGTCTATATTGACCCTACTGTAGCATTAGAAAACTGTGTGTTACCATTAATTATTTCACTATCTAGAAGCTCAGGATCGCCTAGCGTGCTGTGGGGAATGTTATACCTGGTATTTCTCTACGCGACAGAATTGGTCGTGATCGTGATCCATAGACGAGCTTACCGATATAGCTCCCAGGACTAGCTGAACTGACAATGGGTTCACCGTATTGCTCGGAGAACCCATAACCCTTGAGGAGACCACATGGTCAAGGTCGTACCCCGAAATGGTGATTTTTTGACCTAACGAAGACAATTGGAAGCATCAATTACAGAAGACCCAGGACAAGTTAAAATTGCATCATACGACATGCACGAGAGGCCCATATCTAGTTGTGGACTATAGTGTGTCTATACGCTTAGGAGTAGTATGTTCGAATCGACATTATTTTAGATGATTATGCAAATTTAGTGTAAAAATTACAGTCAATTATATGTGAAGGACGATTGAATGAAGGTACCTAAGTAGGTGTACTCAACTGTCCATACAGCCGATACATACAGTAGACACATACTACTTAACAACTTCAGTAAGTTAGCGACAACTTCGCCAACCATAGTTTGAGTCGAAGAAACTTTAAGCCAAGTCAATAAAATCGATACGTTTACTATTTATGTGTGGGTATCATAGCGGGGCACGTTTCTATGACTGCATATTAAACTTAGTAATAGCGGTTTATGCCGCAAGCAAGCATGCAGCCTACCTCTTGTTAAATGGCGGTTGCTCGTGGATTAAACGATCCCAAATAGGATTCTGTTCTTCAAAAACTTGACAGTGACTGTTTAGCATTAGATGGTCAACAGATTCACATTCATTTTACAATGTAACCGGTACTCATGATTAATGATTTTGAATTGCCGATATTTCGAACCAGTTGCACGGCTCAGATTGTGTTCAAATTCAGTACGTTCTAGCTTCTCCAAGATGGCGGCCGCAGGCCCAAGCGACGTTACAAACTTGCGTCCTCTGACAAATGTACTCCGAAAAAAATTTACATTGCATTGGTCTAGTTACTTTTTTGTTCTGTTAAGATCAACTAGCAGGTACAAGACTGTCGGCCGTTTGTAAATTAGGGTCCTTTAGACACACGCAATATTTGGGACGGATTAGTTTTTTTACTTTATATGTAGACGATTGCGCAGATATGTCCGTTTGCGACGATAGTGTGACAGGATCGCGAAAATTTGTACAGTTTTCCATTTTATTGTAAAACGTGATTACTTCGTGTAGTTTTCTTGAACACTTACAATCCTCTCATATGAATTGCTCTAATATTAATTGACCTAAAACACACTCCAACAATATTTAAGTTATCGTGTAAAAAGTTAGGATCGATCAAACGTTTAAAAATCGTCTCCTGTAAGGTCGAGATTTTCAAGATTCCACATTCTCGTCGCATATGGGCGATAAATATCATATACCTTTTCCCTTGTCTTATGTTCTCTTGAAATTTCAGCAGACAATGTCGCGGCTACGGCAAGTATAAAATGGATGCGGTGCTCTAGACATTGATTCTATTGGCTGGCTCATAAACCACGGTGTGCAAACTTGGCTCCGGCGTTGAAGCGAAGTTACAGCGTAACTTCATGAAGTTGTTAAGTAACTTTTGTTCCGAGACAACGTCGTATCGGAATCAATCTTTGTTTATCCCGGAAACTGTTTTAGTTTTATACTTTAACTAGCTGTGGCCGCGACTTCGTCCGCGTTTATTTGATACATTTTCAGAACATGAAAACAACATACACCACGCATGCGTCCGGTCATTGTTTAACTTCTCGCCTAATTCCTCAGGAATCATACTACTTGTTGTTGAGTTTATCGCGAATAGACAAACGCGACGGGAGACTTTATTGTATAATATTTTATATAGCTAAGTACGGTAAATAAGACTAATATTATATTTTAATAATATTTGTCACACTTGTACAACTGTAGTTCAACCGCGGAGGTACCACCGTCTGCTTCTTAATCCGCCGTGAAGCAATTATTGTATTTTGTACAAAGCGCTGTGGTTATCGGGTACACTTGCAAGCGGAGTGACAAAAAAGTGAAAATAGCTGTATTTTGTATTTTATATTTCAAATACGCGACTTAAAGATATTTTTACTTCGTGTTTTAAGTTCACGCGACCTGGTATTTTGTGATATGTATTTGAATTAAAGCAAAGCCTGTATTTGCCGAGCTTTGTACATAATACAATTACATACTATTTACAAATAGTTGTTATCTATTTAAGTACGATGTTCTATAAATAGGCAATACGGCCAACGGTCCCCTATTAAGATAAGCTTATCAAATTTATTTATACACTCAAAGGTACCAACAAGATCAATACATTGGATTTAAATACCTAAAACTACAGTTTTAGTCATTATTTTACGTGATAGAACTTGTACGGTTCGCCGGAGAAGTATCCTCGACGCATTTCTTTCTGTCGTGAAGCATTTTTTGCGTTTAAATAGGAAATATGAATCTTCAATCGTGGAGTACCACCGCTAACCTTTATTTTTAACGTGAAGCATCACTAACGCACTTCACGATGGTGATGTGTGACGAGTGTGAATATCGACGAGTGTCAATCAAGTACCACCGACTTGATTTATTAAAAACATTAAAACTACTAGAACTTAAACAAGCACAAACAGCGACCAGCAGGACAAGGTAAGTAAAGCCGTTTAAATACATGTAATAGACACAAATAAAATTCACTTGAAAGAAATTATCATCCCTAAGGGTGATAGAAGATAGCATTTCTCTGAACTTGATTGTTTTTCATAAAAATATATTTAAAAACGTCGTTTAAACAAAGATCAAACACTCTTTTAACTAACCGAATCTCCCGCTCGACAACACAGTACATTTAGCAGGAAATCAACCCTCTGAACGGCCCACGACTCTAAAAAGACCATCGATACGGCGCGACCCTCGGGCGGGCCGTTTTTCATTAATTCCAGAATAAACGGGAAAAGGAAAAAACACTGCAGTGGGACCGACTGGCGGGGACAGGTTCCCTATCGATCTAGGCTAGGGTTGTAAAGACCTAGGCTTTTAAATATTTGAAAACTGAAGAATAATATAGCGTCTATTGATATAGTTTATAGGTGGGAGAATTATAGTTCGATCGGGGAGGTTTCACTGCCGCCCTCATGATCTGCCGTAAAGCATTTCTTGTGTTTCGGTGGGAGAGGTGCGGTTGCCGGCTACATTTTGAAGCGAGGCGACCATCTTAATCCACAGGAGTAGCAACGCATCTACGTTCGAGCTCAGATAGGATTTCGAGTGTGATAGTGGTTACACGTGGATATATATGGGCTGCGACTACTTAAAATCAGTTGGTTTGCATGTTCGTTTGTTATTCTTCTCATATATAAAAAAATCTAAATTGATTATCATGAAACGTTGTATTCCTTAATTAAGACCCTTTAATTCATTAAAATAGCGTTGTGTTTTATTTTCATTTTAACCTTTCTCAAAATCTACAGTGAAGCAGTTCTTGTTTCTGTTTGCTTCTGCATGAGTTTACACTGCGGGCAATAACAACTAAAATATAGAGTGGCAACCCTATAACAAGGGTAGTATCGTAGGGGTGGATCGTCTAGATAGACGACGAAATATTTAAATAGTCTAGCTTTGAACACCTCTGTTATGCGCCCTGCTCTCGGCATCCCTTCCGGCTTGGATTTAATTCAATCGGTAGTTTCAAAGCTCTTTAAGATAGATACCTCTTTTAAAAAAACTTAATGGTGTTCAGTTGATTTATATGTATATATTATACTTTCTGATGTTGCCCCCTTACATCACAGATGTTACAAACATATCCGTAATGCAAAATGTTTTGACAAATCCAAAATCGAAATTATGCAAATTTGAAACCGAATGTGCGTAAACACTTTTTTGTTTTTTTTTATGTGTGAAAAGTAGCAAACGAGCATGCAAACTACCTGATGTTAAGCAGTTGAAGCCGACAGACGTCCATGGCAACTGCAAACGCGACTGAAATCATATCTGAGCTCGAACGTAGATGCGTTGTTACTCCTAAGAAATAAGCTTGTAGCCTCGCTTCAAAGTGAAACATAAGTAATGCTTTACGGCGGATTATGAGAACAACGGTGGCACCTCCCCGCTCGAATTATAATTCTCCCACCTTTAAAATATATAAATTTTAAAAAATATTTTATTTGCAGACATGTCTGAGCAAAATGTTGCCTCTGCAGCTCCATCAGCTGCTACTGTTGGTGAGGTTCAGCGCTCTGCCTCTAAATCTCTAAATCTGATACGATTTTAACCACACGAGAACTTTTTGATGTTAGAAAATCTGGAAAAACCTGAAAATTGCGGGTAGTTCCTAGTCATTACTTACTAGGTACTACCCGCAATTTTCAGGGTCAAAACAATAATCAACTCCAAGTGTTAATATTGAATTAATGTAAAAAGTTTTAAACTAGGACGGTAATATTACTTCGTGCAAATACTGCCTTTATTAAAAGTGCTCTGGAGATCTCTTGAGGACTTTTAATTTCCAAGTTTTTAATAATAATATCTTTTAGTTTCCAATTGTGGCTGATGAGACTGCACTTGAGAGCTCTCTCAATCGCAATTATTCCAATTAGCAATTTAAAGGGAGAACTAGAGTTCGACTGGGGAGGTACCACCGCCGCCTCATCCGCCGTAAAGCATTACTTGTGTTTCCGTTGGAGAGGTGCGGTTGCTGGCTACACTTTTGAAGAGAGGCGACTATCTTAGCCCTCAAAAGTAGCAACGTATCTACGTTCGAGCTCAGATATGATTTCGGTCGTATTTATGGTTGTACATGTATGTATATGGGCTGCGACTACTTAACATCAGGTGGTTTGCATGCTCGTTTACTACTCTTCTCATATAAAAAAGGAACTCTATTACGGGTTTATTACGAGTGTCTCTTAAAATCAGTAGCCACTGAGCGTCCTCACGCCCGACAGCACATGTTAAGTGTGACCTAATCCACACTTCATCTACCCAGTCTTTATGTAGTTCGGTTTTATATATATTTTTTTGTTTTTATTTTTTTGTTGCTCTGAATACATTTTTGCTCCCTTTTTCTATTTGTAATATTGTGTAAAATGTTGTCTTGTGTAATATGTGTTATTCTGTAAAATGTTTACCTGTAAGTGTGAAAAAGATGGATCTATCTATCTATTATTTTTAGAGTATAAAATTGTTTATGTCACTCATTGAAATACTTTCAGAGATAATCCAGCCATAATCAGTACAAACATTCACAAAATTTGTCGTTATAATACACAAATTGTGGTCTACTTTTAATTAATTTAATAGGGAGCGAATTTAATTTCGATTAATGAAATTACACTTTAATCCAATATTATCGCGGAATTTGTACGATTTTATATATAACTTGTACTCGCGATTGATGGTATTTCGAACCAGTTGAACGACTCATGGTCACGGCTAAAGTCCTTTTTTTTGTGTAGCCGTGACCAGGAGCAACTCACTTGCCACCGCCGTCAAAACCGCTAAATCGATTTTGATGAATATCAACAGAAATAAATTAGACTTTAGAGATGGACATAGATCATGTTTCGGTGTGACAAAATAAACATGAAGGGTTTGAAATAAGGGATACAATTTACGAGAAATAAATATTTTTTTTAAGTTTTGTATTTAATTATTGGTTTACTATGTTTGATTCTTTGATATAGCGGAAATGAGCATTAAGAAAGGAATTTTGCAAATTGCATCGTTAAGGGTGTAAAAAAGAGATTGAAAGATGAAATCTCAATATCGACATTTGCGCGGGCAAAGCCGCGGTCAATAGCTAGTACAAAATAAAATAATTATAGGTATGTTTCCAAACAAAACACACAATAGGGGTTGGTGCGTACCCCGTAGCTACGTATTGTTGGAAACCTCTCGACCGCTATAGAAATTACATAATAACAGCGCAAAACGACAAAAGGCGTCCAAATAGAGAACTTTTCCAATTTCCCCTCTATCGATAAAGCTGTGTTTTCGTACGTTTTTAGCACAATACGTTACGGTAATGTTTCTGTTATTCGTATAACGTTTGATTTAAGAAATAAATGTTATTATTGGAAGGTAAAAGCTTCCCAAAATCATACTACAAAATTTTGTAGGCACCTAGTACCAAATTAGGGTCTATCTGTTGTTATGTTGGCAATATTGTGTATGATTGGGTTCTTATTTAACAAATAACTGTTGCGATATAGCAATAGAATAGGAAAAACAATAGTTGCAGTTGTCTTTCCACATAAAAGTCTTTAGTAGTTTCTTGAAGATTGGTAAAATAACACAAATTTTAAAGGATGCTATTGTTTTTACCAAAAGTCGATTATATAAGTGATATCACTTATTGCTTATTTAATTTTTGACTTTTAGAGAAAACTGTTGTTGGTATTATGGTTGGTACCTCGCTGACCACTACTGTTCATCTGTCGAACAGCAATGCGACAATGAGGTTGTCGGGAACACTTACAAGTTAGATGACCATCAGTCCTCAGACAAGTAACGCATCTACGTGTGACCTCAAATAATACTTAAGTCTTTTAAGATCAGTTGTGGATGTAATTGGGCTGCAGCGACCATTAAACACCAGGAGGCCGACGTACTTGTTTCCTTTTGTTCAGACATAAAAATATATAAAGTATTATCAATTCCAAATGAAACAACTGATTTCGTCGTACAAATTCGTATAAATATACATATGAATTGCAAATTTACAATCGCCCACATTTAGGTATAAATCACATGTGGCACGCTCCACACGCGACAGTAATTGGAGGCAAAAAAATAAAAATATTGCGAGAGTCAACAAATGCAAACATTCCATGATATTACGTTGGCACTAAGTTGGAAAAATGATAATATTCGTAATATCATGTTAGGGAATCGTGTTACAACACACGAGCAACGATGGGCAGAAAGACACGCAGTAAACTATTTTTTTTAGTCGACTTAACAAAAAAAGACATCTATATATAGGTAAATCTATTTGGTACATTTTATTTGTGTTATTTATTGAATAACTTCATTATTTATTATTCGATTTGGATAATTCTTATTTTATTTAAAAGGTTTCTTCCCCTTTAGGACTCATTATAATTTGAATATAAAATGGGTGATTTTACGGGTGGAAAATTGTGGTAATTCTGTATTGGCCTTAAGTTTCAAGTTAATTAATTTATTAACTCATCAATAAAGAAATAATCAAAGTACAATACAACATATTTGTTTGAAAATAATTTTTGTCGAAAGTATTTTTCGAGTATTATGAAAATTTTCAAAAATCTTTTATCGCCTGTCGTAGAGGGCTAAACCCCTCTACGACAGGAACCTTGGAAGTTAGTGTATCTTGATATTTCGGAGTAATTTTCAGAGCATTGAACCTAGCTCGTCCAATTTTGCGGGCTAAATATGTTATATTTGGGATTTCGTATATACTCGTATTTTCATAATAGCGTCTCAAATATATGAGAAAATATGTACAAGATATGGCAAAATTAATTTTTAATACTCATGTGATCACTAGATATCAATTACGCCTATTTTTTAGTTCTTGAAGTGTATTTTTGTATTTGTTTTAACGCGATTGGGAAAACAGATCAGTGTGTATTTTTAGTGAGGGGAGGATGGTGTGCGCCGATGTATCACATAATTTATTATAATAATATTGTGAAAAGCGCCTCGGTTGTTGAAAAAAAAAGAACTGTGTTTTTACCTCTTGACTTAATCCTATGATCATTGTACACAATCGTACTAAAATATTACTTGCATCGTTTGCTCAATTCAAATTAATTTTAATGCATAAAATAATATAATTTGCGTAAAAAGTTTAATTCCTTACGTGCAAAGCACACGAGTCTTGGTTTATTTTAGAAGAATAGCAAACGGGTGTTTTAAATGGCCTAATTGAAGATCATGGTAGTTCCTTTCAAATCAAGTCGTCATCAACGGATACTGTCTTATTTGCTGGCTGAGCACGGGTCTCTTTATAGAATGAGAATGGTTAGAACATACGGACTCGCTTTTGAGAAATTTATGGAAAACTCTCAGGCATGTAAATTTCCTTACGATGTTTTTCTTCACCGTTAAAGAAAGTGATAATTAATTTGAGCTAACTTAAGCTTCGAGAGACATGCATATTATTACTGTAATCTCATTCCTAATGTCCTGTCTAATTAGTTATGATTTAGACTAAAGGTAATAATTTCTTATCCCAAGTTACATGACGAGATGAACATATTATTCATGTGGCGAAAGAATTAGACTATAAGCTATCAACTCGATATTTTATCTATATGATGAGTTAAACATAATTTTAGAATTGTAAATGTCACCGTTCCTACGAGTAAATAATTTTTTTAAAGAAGACAACAGTAGATATAATGGCTATTTGGTAAATCAGCCTCAAAAATCTTTTTATGTGAGAAGAGTAACAAACGAGCATGCAAACCACCTCATGTTAAGTAGTCGCAGCCCATAGACATTCACTTACAACCACAAACACGACTGAAATTCTATCTGAGCTCGAACGTAAACGTTGCTACTCCTGAGGATTAAAATGGTCGCCTCGCTTCAAAGTGTAGCCGGCAAGGGCACTTCTCCAACAGAAACACAAGTAACGCTTTACGGGGGCGGCGGTGGTACCTCCCCGGTCAAACTATAGTTCTACCACCTATTAAAGTTATGTCAATTTAAATTTCAACTGTTAGAAATATGGAAAAACCCAAAATCTTATAGAAAAAAATTAAAAAGAGAGATTTTTATTTCACTTTCAATACTATGTTTTTTATCTTAACCTGTATCTCTTCTTGGATATCGAATCATGGTAAAAAATGATAAACTACGTTGTACATAACACAGTCCGTTAACGTTAACGTTATGCAAACTACGAGCAAGCTTGCCAACATAAAGGATAAATGTTCCGGAAAATTTCTCCGCAAAGAAGAACTGCGTTCAGACACGACTCAGACATTCAACAAAGTTGTGGTGAAATTATTAATGTTGCCTTTAAGTCTCCGCGTGGCATCGCCGGATCCTGGATATTCGGGAGTGGAAATTTGCCAGTCAGCAAGTTCATTGGTCTCGTACGTTGTAATTTTGATTTCGTTAACGTCATATTTAAGAACAATGAATGAATATAATATATGTATACTTCAAAGAGTGAGGCAGATTTAAAATCCGTGCCGTGGAGTTTCAGCGAGATCCTATAAGGCTGGCACGGAGACTATGCCTTATCGCAACATCATACTGTAGTACAGCTATTACAATGTTTTATTGTTTGTTAGTTATTTTTGTTTTAATTTATTTTTCTTTTTATATTTCAATTAGTTTATATTTAATTTTCTGCGATGTGCGGCGATTAAATTATTTCTCTCTCTTGTCATGCTTCTTCGATCTATCTTCTTTCTTTCATGTATACCTGGTATCATAGTATAATTCGGCTTCAATCTTTACTATTACTTTACTTTACTATTCTTCTATTGTGTGTGATGTCTTCTCGCCACCCAGTAAAATCTGCGGTATAATCCACCACGCTGCGTTGATCTGTATTAGAGGAGTATCCGTAATGTATTGAATATTGTTGAAAAATTGAGTCACATTTAACTTTGTAAAGGTACATTGTTTCTTTTAAACAATTTAGAGCAAAAGGTTGCCTGACAGGGATCAGTACCTAACCGACAAGGCCATGATAGCTATATTAAATAATTTCAAAGAATAAAATGAAAATGTTACCAATGAACAACACCTATTAAAAATGTGTATTTAATAAGTGTTGTCTAATTAACTTGGAGATCATGACATTATATTGAAAACATATTTTATGTAAGCTTAATGTTTATGCAAAGAGCATTTCACATACAAAAGAATCTATATTTCTAAAGAAATGGGTTCCTACTGAAAGCTAATAAGAAATTATCATATTTTAATTATTACGAGATTTTTTTTTTATACTGAAAGAGTAAGAAACGGGTATGCAGGCCACCTGATGTTAAGTGGTCATTACAGCCCATGGACAACCACGTCCAATCTCAAATAGAACAGAAGTTCTATTTT
>DWON01008265.1:0-12258 GCA_018251015.1 Phocides pigmalion okeechobee
GTCCATGGGCTGCAGTGACCACTTAACACCAGGTGGCCTGCATGCCCGTTTCTTACTCTTTCACAATAAAAAAAAATGTAATAAAACGGTAATATTTCTAGTTCATTGAAATGAATCACTAAAAAGATTGTTGTAATTCCCTTAATTTTCAAGATAATAATAAATTGCTAACCTTGGTTAAAAGTATGAAGTTCAACTAATGTTGAGATTAACTAAAAACTTTAAATGAGAATAATTCATATAAGAGTAAATGACTGGCCTTAAAATTTCTGACGCAATTAGATAAAACTGTTTGTTTATTTAAAGAGCTCATTAAAAAATTAAAAAATGAGAACAATTTGAGAATTACAATAAAATTTCATTAGAAGTAAACCTTGAATTCGAAGCACTGAAAACAAGATTTAACTTGCATACATATGTAGGTATCAGTAGATATTATCTTTGCTTGTTTTGTACGATTTTGTTTTCTTTGTTCATCCACGATGTCCAATCCTATTATCAAAATGGCAATAAATTATTCCAGCGAAGTCGATTTTTAAAGTTTAATTTCGGAGATTTTTATAAAGTTGAATCGCGACTGCGAACTTATAGACCAATAAATCAAAAGCTAATTTGGTTCAAGATTTGGGAGGCGGCAAGCGATGCGTGGCGTAATGTGTTCTTTACATCAAAAACACATTTAAAAGAAGTTAGATTGGCTTACCGGAGTTGGCGTGCGGCCATACGTAGTTGGAGCCTTTTCGGCGCTTCAAAGCCACTCCTAATCTTCAGAGATCCGCCGCAGATTGTTTGCAAGCATTTTGGTCCATCAACATTTTATACGGAACTTTCTCTACATAAATTATTTAAGCTCCCAATGAGGCTTGTTTTCTTCACCGGATTTATAAAGAGATCTCGTCTAATGTTTCCATCGTTAGTTTACCAAATAATTTATTTCTTTACTTTCCACAGTATACATGAGCGATATATTTTATTTTATTTAAATTTAAACAGAACAAAGATTTTATTTAATGCTGGTAATATTCATAGCTTTTCAATAAACCTAACTATTGCAATATTTATTTCATGTTCTTTAAGGAACGTCGTGCCTAGGACACTAGGATAAAATATATTCCTGACTAACGTTATTAATGTTGGCTACTAATGTTGTTTCTTACGTTATTGTTAACAAAATATGTGTGACGGGGATACAGAAATTGTATCAACAGAACCCATAATCATACTTCATTCAAAGATAAGAATTAAAACAAATTATAACGACTAATATTAAAATAAATGTGTTTGGTTGTTCATAAATGAATAAAAAATATATTTATTTAAAACAAGCTTTATTTTTCATAACCTACTCATCCATAGTGTTATCACGAGAATATGTATGATGCCCATAATATGTATGTTAGTCGCTAACATTGCTCAATTTAAACACTCTGTTATTAAAACATTCCATCGCTTGGCTTAAAGAATATATTTACAATATTACCTATGCAGCATTTATCTTATAATTAGCAATTTGGCAACATGATAACGATAACATTCACATACTCATAAATACTAAGGTATGCAGATGACTACATCATCTACACGGTAATTGACAGAAGAAATTTGTCTACCGTACACAAAATGATAGAAATGAAAATGCTTGTTTTGTTTAAGAAACAAAGAAGCTGTAGTTCGTAGATCAATTTCTGATAACGTACAGATTGTTCTATAATCTTAGATATTTATGCCAGGTTGCTTTCTATTGCCAAGATTTCGTTCGGCAAATTTTTTCTCTAAAATAGTTCCAAAACGAAATAATTGTTTAACAGTTACCTACTGTTGGAAAACTGATAAAATCTGGAGGGATTATTGACTACTTATATACAATTCAGTAATAAAAACGTCTAAATGTTCTATACGCCAATTCCTTTTTGTATCGATACATACACATTTTTACTACATATTTTATTAAATATTCATCAAAATTTTAACTCGAAAAGATTAGAATAAAAATAACAACACGGTCACACAAGAGGACAAAATATGTATAAACAAAAATTGGTTATATTGTAAATGTACACACATATTTCGCTCAGTCTTAATCTATTTATATAAAATTATTATTACAATGACTGTGCATTTTACATTAAGTTAATATATTATGTGCGGTAAGTTTAAATAATATCACGGCTTAGCAGATTTACTAATTACTACCAAATCCAATATATTTTAAACCGATCCTTTAAAGGTGTCATTAATATCTCAAAACATCGTTATAATTTTATCAATAATATTTTCATCTAAATCTGCTCTACCGCAAGTGTACATTTATCCCAAGGAACTGTTATACATTATATTGATTATAATAAATATAGTTCACATAATTAACAACGACATTTATTCATATACATAAATACTGTTATCTGTATGAAAACTCAATATAATTAATACTTTATAATTTAATATTATTTTAAACCATATGACTAATTTTTTATAGTATGATATATTATTACTCTACATTACCTGTTTTTCAGAATAATACAATTTTGATATAAAATAACTTTAATTACGACACGAAGAAATATGTAACAAGCTAGCTGTTAAATTCTTCTGATTTTTTAATATTTTTCCAAAGAGCTAGCTACTAGTGCAGTCTTTTCTAAATGAGGTGGCTTGAGTAATATAGATAGCCAGGCGAGTCGCTTGCCACTTTACACTTCTTATTATTCTTAAACTATTTAATACTTTTGTCAAAAGAAGTGCTTACAATGAAATGTCTTATAAGCAATCTATGAATATTCTAAAATAATATCAACTACATGAGCTTTATAACGGTCAGGATAATAATAAACATAAGTGACATATAGCTTATATAGGGGCCTATGTATGCAAGAATAGTAAAACATATTGCTTAAGAATAGATAATTAAACACAGTGGCACTAAAATCCACGGAGGGCTTCTACTCCAGTTGGCATTACCTGAAAAAATGTACTCATTTATGTATGTGTTACTAATATATCGTTCGAACAGATATAAATTAACTCTAAAATACACCCCCCCTCTCCCCTTTTTCTTTAATTTTCTTTTATTTGTCAATGCGGGTTAATTTTTGAGAGTGCTTATACAATGCTGAGTGTAATTGTATGTATAATATTACTAATACAGAATACTATACAGAGACCAATAGTTCATGTAGGCTGTTTATTGGAAAAATAACATAGGTATAATATTTTTTTTACACTTAAGAAAAGGGTAAGTTGCAAAACCGTATTTAAGTGAGTTCTCTTCCTTATTATACCTTTCAAAGCAAGACATAGAAGCTGTTATGAGGCACAAATACATAATTATCCTCATGTTCACAGAACAAGCACTACTTCTCATTACTCAACCTCTGGCTCAAGATTCGGGGTCACTGACCACTAAACTAAGAGCGAACCAAACAACTGGATCAATCCAATACATTAATAAGGCCATAAATAGAAGGTCATGTTTCGAATTCTTAATAGATTATTTTTAATTTTACCTGAAATATTTTATTAATTATGAAAAAATTGCGGAGATTCTTTTCAAGACATGTCCCAAAACAGTTGTAGAAAATAATAATTTACAAATGTGCTAATATTACTTTATTTATACTAGCCACTTTTCGATTATTATCACAAATTGTCTTTATATTTCTATGTACTTGACATTAGTTAATGAAAGTGAACACTTATTTACCTTTAACTTGCGATGCACCTCCCACCCAGTTGAGATGTGTCTTCCCGCCACCCTCGTCTGTCTTCTGCTTCCCCTTATCGATCTCGTTGAGGTTCGATTGATACTTGGTACCTGGATTTCCAGACATTTTAGTTAAATTAAGTAACTTGGGAAAACATGGTAGAGAAAGTTTACGGAACTTATGTTCAATGTGGACGTTTCCAGGTCTTATTGACTTCAAATGGTAATAGGTTTTATCAAAATTGAAAGCCAGAAAAGTTTGTGTCTGTTTATGTTGTTTCTAAAGTTCGAATTTAAATAACGAATTTTTTGACTGTAAGTAACTTTCTACTTAAAGTATTTTTATCGTAGCAAACATCCGTATCATTTACTCATCTGAAACATACTATTTACATGTAGGTAAGTACATCCTAGACCTAAGACATTTTTTTAGCATTATATATAACTTTCCAGCATGTAGATTGATAACCGAGGTTTTACTCTATCATTAAAACTCTCATGCACTCATGAGTTCGAAAAACTAAATTGTTACAGATACACTCATAATTTTCGTTAAGGTATAAGAAAATAAGATAAGTAAAAGAAATAAATACTACGGATGGAAGTAAAAGTTGTAAGCAGATATACGCGAACTCATTAGGTAAAGAAAAGGATTCAATATGAGTAGGGACGGACGACGCGGTCGGGCGGCAGTTATTGAAAAGTTGCGCAATATTGCCGAGTAGCCGGCCAGCCGTAAATTCGTAATGGACGCAAAAAATAAAACAGTAGCGATGGTCAATGTCCTCTGCGTCGCGCCATCCCGTGCAAAAACCTCCAGCCGCAAAACTTAATGTATGTTCAGACTATCAAAATTTTACGCTCAGTCGGTAAACTCCAAGTTATATTTACGGAAACTGAACAGTTTCCTCTTAACAGGATGTTAATTTTACAATTTAAGTAACTTTAGAATGCAAATAACGAAGAATGAATGAATTATAAAAGAAAAAAGATGTCAAACCAAAAAACCTGTGGATTAACCTGAGTTATGTAATTTATATTCAGCTATGGAAAATGTATTCTACATTCTACATTTTCCACAGCAACACATGTGTTGATAGAATGCGTTTGAATATATTAAATCAATACTTTGTAATAGCAGTTTGTCTTCCCCGTTACCTAAAAATGCCAAAGTACTCATAAATAAGACTAAGAAATAGTACAGTATATAGTATTCATTTCATTTCATTTCAGTAAAAATATAGTATTTAGTCTCTATACGGATGATGTGATCACTACGTGACAAAGTCGATATAAATAAATAATGAAAAGAAACGATTATTTACTTTGGGGGAGGATTATTAAGCTACAATGTATGAAATGTATGTATTGTTAAGTTATTGTGATGGCACCTAAACCCAGTGAGAACAGTCACAGGTAGAAGTAAACAGCCTAGTGGATTATCCTAAAGAAAAAGCAAGTTAAAAGCTGACGACTATTCTTTTATTATGTTTTCCTTTCTATTAGGTTCTACGGTTTTATTTCTTTGCTGTTCTGCAAACGGGTTGTTTAACTTTTAGTTTACGTCATCCGTCTACCTGTGTAATATTTTAAGACCCGTATTTTTTAAATACAAAACGTAGTCGTGTTTTTACAAAATTACTAATATGTAATTGTAAATAACACTAAAATAATAGAAAACAACAAATAGTAAAAATTATGAAGGTTCTCATAAATTTGACTATTAATTATAAAACACGACAAGTAATAAAAGGTAGAACAGTAAAAGTCGGACTCCCACTAAAGATAAATAATAAAATAAAATACATCGATCAATATTTTATGGTTGACCTGTTTTTATATTTCAAAGTTCATTAGGTATAAATCAACGTTTATCTGTACAACAACAAACCATTTCACTGGTGCTATAAATACTCGCCTAAATTCTTATCTTCATCATTACCTAATCGAGATGTCAGGAATTGATTATCACTATCTGTTAGGTGTTACGTCCCCAAACGTTATTCATAATTATGTCAAAAACATACCAAAACTACCGATCAATTTTCATGTTGAGAAGAGACCGTTTGTCTCAGTGATGATGACCGGCAAGGTGGGGAAGTCCCATGGTTCATAGTGTACATTGTATAGCAATAACATGACCTTTGTCGGTTCATCGAATATTTGTTGGAAAATCTTATTCTAGTGGATATTATATTACTTCTTCTGAAAAATTGCGCGGGCGTATTTGGATACATTTGGTGTTACATGAAACACTAAACTCAGTTCGATATTTTATAGATATGTACTTAACGGATGTATTCTACAAAATTTGTGAAGCAGTTATAGTTATTTCAATTTCAATAACAAAACAATGTTCAAAGAATATAGCTATAGTTTGTAAGTGAGCAGCGGGCGGTGTAGCTGACACTTGGCGGTAATAGGTTGTAACGCAAGATGTTGTCGTTGTCCGAACGCCGAGCGGCGACATGTCCGGAAAATGCCCAACTTCCAATAACGGCGTAATGACGCGCGCCAAACAACTTATGAGCCCACGATATTACGTGTACAACGAACAACAGAACGTATCGAATAAATCTATTGATATTATCTACATAATTGCCTCCCCTTCAATTTGTTATTTTTATCTGTTTACATTAAAAGCATGTATTAGAAATTAATATTAACAGTTTACAGCTGTATATAGATACACTATTCAATGGTTATGGCATTCGGATTTAATATGTTCATATTGCTTTTATAGGAGCGAATGCATCTAGCACCACTTCATAAAACATTTGTTTATAAACGATTTGCTTGTGCTTTACGAGCAACATAACATTTGAAGCCAGTTAACAACCTGCCGACTGGCGACAAGCAGAACATCGTAATAGTTTATGATCTATAAACAAATATAACGACCACTAATAATAACTGAAACAGCAGCAAACAATGAAAATAAACCGAACGATCTCGAGGGATACAACTCATAAAGGTATTATTATCTCTTAATAAACGAAATCGCTGATATAAAAATCTTGTTTCAATACAATTTATCGGCTACGGTATCAATGAGATATTAATGAACTCATTTCCCCGCACAATTTGTTGATACTTTCATTAGTGTTGGGAAAATAATGTTTATTTGCTATGCATTATAATGAGTGAATCCACAAATATTAAAAAGGTACATTCATAGTATTAAGCTTTAATTGTATAACTCTATATTGTTTGCCTACTGGCATTACTGTTTGTTATAAAAATAATGTATTTTTTTTAAGTAGAAAAACTCAGTCTATGTACTATGTATTTATTAGTTTCAAAGAAAAACAGTATACCTACTCTACTTTAATATCATATAACTAGTTACTATATATACTAATTATTATAGTCTAAATATTATTTGTAAAAGTAAGGTATGCTCCTCTTATTAATTTTCTATAAGTTGAAACTTTCAGCACGTTATATAAGATTGTGATTTTCTAAAACTTTTCTATTACATATTACATAACACAATGAAATGTCATCACCTTCTATATCTCCGTTAAATAGTTCATTTTTCTCACTCTCCTAAAGGATTCTGACACAAGCATAACTGCCATGATTTTTACCATTGTGTGATTATTCGTCCATTAAAAATGTTGGTTACTACAAAGTCAGTCTTACCTTTATCTACAACGGGAGTATCGCGACGTGGTGGTCGTGAAGGCGGGGGAATTGTGATTGCTCGAGGGTCTGGAGTAGTTGTAGGTGGCGATGATGCTACAATATAAATAGTAGACATTTTATGTACAAAATTTATATAACATAATTATGAAACAACTTGCCGACCGGGGCTACATCACCGAATGTACATCATGTTTTTTCCTAGGATCATCAAATCAAATATACGTAATAAATACCTAAATACCTTGAAATAATATTCAAGCAATGAGTCCATTATCCAGAGATTTATGTAAATAGTCCCAATTAAATAATAAATAAAAAATAAATGAGGTTAATCGTAAATGGATTACTACGCCTGAGAACTTAATTGGAAGGCCTCGTTAAAGTATATATTTCACCCTTTACATGAAAACACACCAGCGTTTGATACTGCGTCTGCATTCTGTTTCCAGATCGCCATTCCAGCTTTGATCCTACAACCTTCACACTTTAACGGTTTTGATACTAGATATATGTGTATTAGCTTCTTTGGCTCTGTCCATGGAATGTACAATCCAGAAATCGTAATATATGTATATATCGGCAGTCGTTGCCGTCTCATTTACATGTAAAACGATCGTTTTAGTCCTTAGGAGTAGCAATGCATATATCATCGGCTATATACAGTACTTCTGTTATATAGGGATTTAGTGGTAGATGTCCGTGAATGATTTTGATGATTGACGACTACTTAACCTACGATAATTGTATGCTTATTACCTATTTCTAATTCATAAATAAATTAAAAAAATCGTATATGCAAAAAAGTGATTCTTACTATATAATCTTATGGTTCCGTCAGACTCCCCTCTCGGATTCTTTGCTACACATTTATACGTTCCATAGTCTTCGGTGACAATATGTCTGATAAGCAGTCGCATATGAGTTTTGTATGCTGGGACTCCAACGGTGTTTTCCATGTGGTATTTGGAGCTTTCATGTATCATGTGACCGTCGTCTCTAGTCCAATAGTTCAAGGAGGTAGGATGGGCTTCCGTAAAACATTCCAAGGTCACGTTATAGAAAAGTGGTGCACCCACTAATTGATGAGGAATCCACAACATTGGTGGGACTGTGAAACAATACAATTTCATTATACATTCATTAAAATCGCCTATTTGTATTTGGCTATTTATAAAGACTCAGAATCTTTTCAGCTATCAATAAATTTGAAATACAAGATTTCAATGAATACAAAGATAAGAATATCATATATTTTTATGTTACCAAATAGATAGTTTACATATGATGTATCATACATTCATGAGGTATATTAGGTAAAAAATATTTATAAAAACAGTTAAAGGACTTACAATCAACGCTAACTTTAACTCTTTTGGAAACTGTCGGCGGCACGCTGTTACTAGCAATGCATAGATAGGCGCCCATATCCAAACGTGAAATGCGAGCCATTTCCAGTACCTCGCCCTCCCATTCTGAAACTGAATTAGTCACATTAGTTTAAGTATAATTGGATCGCTCGCTCAGTATATTTTTTGTACAGCAAATCCTACCAGAATGTCCTTTGCTGATGGAGATTTTTGAGTTGTCATCTCGTTTCCACTTGATGGTGGGCTTAGGAGAGCCATTAGCGCGACACGTCAGAGTGACGTTGGCCCCCTCTCGGACGATAACGTCGCTCGAACTCAACGAGTCGTCGATTGACGGAGGTACTGTAAATATTAAATGTGAAAATAACCTCTATAAAGTATTAACTTCATTGATTGGAATTTACTTTATGGAATTATACTTTTCGCTTTTTTATTGTAGAAGCATAGATCGACAAGATATATGTACCAATGCCCTCATAATCTACCATAAAACAATATTTATGTTACGATTGGAGAGCTGCAGTTGTCGGGTTTATTTAAAAGCGAGACATCTATCATAGTTCGCAGAAATAGCAACGCATCTACTTAAGAGTTCAGGAAGTAACTGTAATGCTAAAATAACATTCAACACAGGCTACCATCGCAGATAATAGTTACTTCATTTTGAATTTAATGTCAGTTTAGACTTACCAACAACATGCAGGTATCCAAATTGAGTTTTCGCAGTGACTGTATTGATCTGGCACATGTAGCGTCCCCTGTCTTCCTCGCGTACATCCGAGATATGCAGATACCAGGTTCGATGCTTGTCGTGGGTGACGCTGACTCTCGGGTTACGTGTAATCACGTGGTTGTGCACAGTCAGAATGGCCGATTGCTCGAAATGCATCCATGCTACCTGTGTCAATGGAACAAGATAAACTGAATTGAAATGAAAGTTTTAGTGCTACTACGTAAAAAAGAACGAAATATAACGATTTCGAAAAATATACGATTAATTCATACCATAAACAATCCTAAAGCCTGTCGGATGCTATTAAACCACGATGAACTTTCGACTTACTTTTTTGTCATTCATTTGTCACGTCATTTGTAAATAAATTTCTATTCCATACATACATACGCACATAACTTTGAAAACTTGGGGTGCATGACAGGAATATCAACCCTCTGCTGCTGCAAATGCTGCTGCTCTAAATCATCACCTTTTAATGATTATATCATATAGTCATAACATAGTTTATCAGGATTTCGGCCAAAAAAACAGTTACGTAAAAAAAACCTAATATAGACGCCTATTGGAATAAGAATATGGTTTTGCCAGCTGGTGTAAAGAAATAGAATGTGTAGCCTGAATGATTTCCAATCGTTCTTAAAATTTGACGAGTGACGTAACGGAAATTAAACGAAGTCGTCTTCTATCAAATAAAATATTTTTTGTCCAAAATAAAGGTAGCCATAAAATAAATCACGTTTGGCGAAAAATACTTTCAGAGTTATTCATCATTTTGTAATAAGATAGTGTTTAATGTTTATATAATGTTCTTCAATACGCCGCTTCAATACTTACTATTGTTCTAATGTATTTTATGATGTTAATACCAATTTATTAGGACTACATAAAATGTAAAAATAACGATGGTATTGAATGTAAAATTATAAAAAATATATAAAAATATTTACAATTTTTTTCCAGTATGGCTTCGTGCAACATTGCTGATTCCTCAAATACCGAAAAGAATTCTGTATTACTTTTTGTAAACTGCACTAAGATTCCACGACTAGGTTTACTTACAAATAAATAATTGAAACCTACTTTTAACGTTTGCCTCTATGCCAATAATAATAATAAGGGTTTGTGTTTTGGCTGGTATACACATTGTAAACAATATACATATATAATAAGGCTTTTCGGACTAAGAACGTAAGTTCAATTTTATTTATCTATTAAAAGCTTCTGGTACTTTCTCGTGTTTGTCCTTGTAATATTTTTTGTGATTGTCACAAATTGAACAGATGGAGCAACAGTAGTGCCATCGAAATTGAAATTGTCCGGGTGGACATTAGACAGTGTAATTGCAGAGAGCTGCCAGAGCGTCCGCGTCGCACCGACTTCCGCGGCATTAACCGTTACAACGACTTCCATTCCGATTGCTTTGTTTAAAACAATCCTTTCGTTTTAAGTCTAACCTACCACATTGTCAAAAATATAATAAGTATTGTTTTTGTTTGAAGTGCAAAGGAGCATGCACACCACCAGGTGTTAAGTGACATTGCAGCCCTTATACACATATCTAACTTTAAACAATACATAAGATCTACCTAACGTTTTGCCTCGATGCATAGTGTTGTCGCTCTCAAGAAAAGTAGGGTAGTTGCGCTAATTTTTTTTTCCAATCTACCTTAGATTGGAAAAAAATATTGTCATCGAATCGGACGACATCACCCGATCGCCCCACCTGCCTATTTCGTTTTACCTTAACTTAAAAAGGGATTGTAGTTCTAGCTGATTACGCATTATATTCGGATGCGTCGCAGTACACGGTCAGCTCTCTGTTCCTGGCCCTTTGTTGCCGTTGCCATTTAGCGATGTGATTGCCATTATAATTGTAACACTCGATTGCCGTGATGGTTTAATTGAAAAAGTCGCTAACTATATATTTGGTTAAATCTCTGCACTAGCGCTTCTGATGCCCGAAGCGCCCCCGATATTTCTATATGCTTTGTTCTCTCTATATTCTTATAATAGTTATTACTTTTATTTATTTATTTATGGTAACATCGAGAGTAATTAATCAAAAAGTACAAAGAATATGAAATGGATATTTGCAATAAAAACGATAACTACAATAATAACCAGATTTCCACAAAGAAAGAATCTACGTTACACAACGAATACCCAGAATATCGTTATTATGTTTAGTGCTTCATACGTACATAAATCGTTTAGACTCTTTTTGACTTAAGAATTTTAAGTCAAAAAGAGTCTTAAGTCTCTCAGGTAGTGTCATAAACAGTAAAACAAAAAAATCATACTGCTTTGAAAATACAAAAATAAAGTTACAGGTTGAGAGGTTTTATTGGAGTAAAAATTAAGTAAAGTTAAGTAATAAAATACTAGCGCTGAATTTGAAAAGTTAGTCGTACACGGCTCATTTCTTAATCCAGCTTTGAGTTTGAGTCATGGATAGTTCTTTTTATCAAGATTGCGGAGGCAATATAGGGGGAAGTTTGTTAGCTGAAACTCGTGCCGGGTCACATCTTACCTATCTTAAGTGATACGGCTCTCAGCCGCTGTCTAATTTATAATGGACTTGAGGAAACTTCGCCCATTTTATTATGCAATGGGATGGTAACCCCTCTAATGACGACGACCTTCGTAACCTGGGATGCCGGGGGTATATAGGTACCGCGTATCGCTGAAGTGTAAAATATTAATTTTGAAAGTTCGATGTTTGATCGAAGATTGTAATTGTTTGTTATTTTCAACGAGTGCCTCGTGATTCTCTATCAATTTCTTCTCCGTGGTATTAGTGATGATCT
>DWON01008266.1:0-12258 GCA_018251015.1 Phocides pigmalion okeechobee
ATGGACGCGGATGCGTTCCTACTCTTGAGGACTAAGATGGTCGCCTCCAATTATGTGTATCCGGCAACCACACCTCCACAACCGAAACACAATACATGAAGAACATGTTGTTTTACGGCGGGTTATGAGAGTGGCGGTGACACCGCCCCGGGCGAGCTCTAACGGCTCTACCACCTTTCAAAAGAGATGCTTGTAACCCCGATTTAAACACATCACTATTCCTCCCTAATTATATCAGATTTGTACATACAACACTGGTGTGTACAAGCTGCAAGTGCATTACTCCATGCAATATCTGTATATTTACACTTTCCGTGCAGCGTACAATATTGTTGTCAGTGTTGTACGTAGCAATGAAAGTGTTAATGAGAAGTACTTACTTCACTGCAGACCAGTCCATGCCAAGTGCCCGTCATGAATCTCCTGATAAACTCATCCTCAAGCGCAGTTTCTGATCGCCGCAGACCATCCTTCAAGCTAGCTGAAAAATTCAAAGCACGAATAGTAACTACTAATGTGGAATTGTTTTTATAAACCTCTTTTTGCTTTTTTTAACTACAAAATGGCATGTCATATATATAGTACCTATTCTAAAGTGCACGATGAATAGTAGTTATGACGACAGGTACTTAATAATCGCAATGCATCTGAGATATTCATGATAGCAGAACCTAGGGACCTAATCGTAAGCCATCAGACTCGACAATTGTTTGCTACTTCTGTGCCTAAAAAGTAAGACAGAAATAAATGTAGTGACATAAACTCTAATACTTACAAGTATTCCAAGAGTTCCAAGTTTTACGGTGAGCAATGTAATGTGGTGGATTAGCCATTTCATAAGTGAGCGGCCTGTCTCTCTTTTTGGTTACTCTGTATTTACCAGAAACAACTCTACATAGTGCCGCTGAAGTGTGAATCTGTGAGGCAAGTGCCGGTATCCATTGTACTGAGAGACCAAACGTACTAACCTTAGCCTGTAATTAGAAACCAATTAATAAATAAAGGTTTTAGGTTAGGAATTTACATAAAATTTCGTTACAGCACCTGCGCAAGTTTCAACAAGGATGTCGTCATTATGTTTTGCCTTTTTTATTTATATTTGCATATAAAATATGACGTATTCTTTTGTTTGTTCAAGAAATCTTAAATTAGAACTAGTTACTAAAAATAATTCAAACTTTAGAAACAATTTGGCATTGACACTGACAATTTCATTGGAATGAAACATCACCATAGACTATTTATTTTTTCATGCAAAACTATACAATGCACACTAAAATATAGAGTCAAAATATGAATCGATAGGTATGTAAAAAGCATCAGTACAATATATTATTATGTGTTACATGCAAGTTGCACACCAGTAATTTATAAAATAAAAATAATAGTATAAAAATTATTACTAAGTCCAGAACGTTAATAACGACAAGCAAATACAACTTTAGCAAGCAAATAATACTTTTAAATTACAGAGATACAGAGATTGTAATGTACAAGATATTTGTTGTTTTTTTTTTCTTTAAAAAAATTACTATTATCTAATTCTTAAAAGCCCGTAGGGATACCACACTAAAGATTTACCAATGTTTTACATTCGAAACCTCGAGGCTTCCTATAACGCGCTATACAGTAACTAAAGGAATTTTAGTGAGTATAAATCTCATATAAAACTCGAATGCAACCCCACCCTCATAAATAAAAAATAGGCAGACAAAATCTTTGAAATTCAAATATAAATAAGGTGGGAAAAACAATAATTATTCCATAACTGCATGTATAGATAATTAAATATGTATGATCGTATAGTGCGAACATAAATTTCCGATTTTTCTCATTCTAAAAAATTCTTATTAATGTTAAAAAAGTAATGTCCTCATATAATTATGTAAGTATTCTAATTTACTCGCAACATTCGATTTAAAAATGCATAATGAATTAATATAATGGTATCAGTTTATGGCCGTAAATGTGATTAAAATTTTAAACCTTATAGTTTCTAATTATGAAGTACCTATTAAATTTAATACAACATCTTACTAATATGCACTTATATCATAGGTATACGTTTTCGTTATTTCTTACGATCTTTTTGCACCAATGTTTGGGTAAGTTTATGAATATATGAATTAAATATAGGTATATAATATAGTGACTTAATATACTATAGTAATAATAATTTTAAAGGTGGGAGAACTATAGTTCGAAAGGGGAGGTAGTACCGCCGCTCTCATAATCCGCCATAAAGCATTACTTTTTTTATTATGAAACGGGCATGCAGGCCACCTGATGTTAAGTGGTCACTGCAACCCATGGACGACCAAGTCCAATCTCAAATAGAACAGAAGTTCTATTTAAGATTGGACATTTATACTCTTGAGGACTAAGATGGTCGCCTCCAATAATATGCAACCGGCAACCACAACTCCCCAACCGAAACACAATACATGAAGAACATGGTGCTTTACTTTTTTATTGGTTATGAGGGAGGCGGTGGTGCCGCCCCGGGCGAGCTAACGGCACTACCACCTTTAAACTTTTCTTTTTCTTTTCTTTTACTTGTGTTTCGGTTGAAGAGTTGCGGTTGCCAGCTACACTTTGAAGCGAGGCGACCATCTTAGTACTCAGCAGTAGCATCGTATCTACGTTCGGGCTCAGATAGGATTTTAGTCGTTTTTGTGTTGTTGTGTACGTGGATGTCTATGTAGGTATGTCAGGTAGTTTACATTCCCGATTTGCTACTCTTCTCAGATAAAAGAAAATACTTACCTTACCAATGGGTAAAAATAAATCATTTTCGTTTTAAGCACAAGATGAAAAGGGCCACGTAACTGAGAAAATATCCAAAGGCGCGGTAGAAGAAATACTACAAAAAATTCACAAAATTTCGGAACAAAAATTTTCAAATGCATCTTACAATGGTAAACTGGAGATGTTAAGAATGGTTGAGGAAAAGTTATCAAAGGGAGCAAGGACATTGGGTAAGAAAGGAGAAAGGTATGTTAAACTTATAATGAAAGGCATAAAGGCAAGAGCTTTTGAGGAAGTTAATAGAAAAGCTCGACCTGAAACTCAAGTAAGTGTTCCAGTGGAACTTGTCTCAAACGATAATATCTCTAAAATAGAAGATAATAGTACCATAGTAAATGATAACCTGTTAATGGAATTAGTAATGAACTCGGAAAATCACACTGAACGCGATTTAAATCAAAGCACCCAAATAGATATTCGTAATAGCGAAACAATAAGCTATACACAAGACACTACCAAACGTATTAACTTTGTATCAAAAAATCCATTAAGGCGTACGAATGTTAATATTGATGAAAGCCATGTTGTTCATAATAATTCTAACAATTTAAGTGTACAAACAAGCACAGAACGTTTAGTTAATTTTTTTACACCGAGCTATGAATGCGAAGGTACTCTAGATCGCACGTGTGTCCATATAAAAGAAATGAGACGATTGAAATGTAATTTTAATGATAAAGAAATTTGTATTGAAAAGTTATGCGATGGTTTCGTAGATTGCATAGATAGAACTGATGAAAAATTCTGTACATCGCAAGGTAAGACTTCCTACCTGAAATTCTTTACATCGATTAAATATATATATATATATATATAAAGAAGGTTACTAACAGTCCCAGAGATCTATGCTCAGTCGAAATGGTTAAATCTAGGATCTTGATATTTTGTAAATAGCTTCCTTATTGTATTTTATAAACGAGCACTAAGAAAGGAATTTTGTAAATTCAACCCTTAAGGTAAAGTACAACATAAAAAATTGGATGATTTTTATTTGGAACATATTTTTTCATTTTATTATATAACGGGTACTCACAATTAACTCTGGTCCGGTCAGTTTCCATGTTGATGACCATGAGCTACGCAGCTGGTTCAAAATAAAATAAAATGTATGGAACATGATTTATTTTAATACATTGTAATACGGACAGTAATAGTATTTGTTTTATGTTTTGTAGTAACCGAAAGAATACACAACGCAATCCAGGTTGTTTCCGAAGCTGAACAATCTTTTGCACTAGGGTGTTTTCCGAATAATACAAAGAAATCTATAATAACAACTCAAGTTATAACGTTTCGTAACATATTAGAAGCGCAGCAACAATTTGTGGAAAAGTATAAATATTTAAACATGTCTCTGTTACCTAATGTAAATCCTAGAGGTGAGGGCACGGTAAAAAAGACAGTCAATGAAGTATCATTAGTCATAAGTGCACTTGCATTAGCTCTAGATGCTTCATTATGTTCTCAACGTATAAAAATGGACGACGTTCTAAATGCCCGGAAATTTAATGATTTGGCTCTCGAAGATTTGGACGAAACTGTTAAAGACATTAGATGGCCACCGAGATCATGTAACTGCGTAGGAGGACGCTGCCAAAATAACACTTGCACCGATAGTTGTAAACGCACTTGTTATCAGAAATACAGTTTAACCCGTTGGGGGTGCGAGTCGATAAATAAAACAGAAAATGTGCCAATGAGTGTTATATGTGATGGGAAGTTTGATTGTTTTGATCAAAGTGATGAAAAAGATTGTGTTACTGGTAAGGTTAAATTATTACATTTTCCTAATATGCAATCAGTATGAAATTTATATTTTAATTGATATTTTTTTTTACTTCCAGTGACCAGTTTTGCCAAGTTTGAAGCTCATGAACTCTTCAAAGATATTCTAAACTCGTTATCAGTAAAAATAATATCAAAAGATTTATCATCCATTCGAAACATGTACTTAGCTTTGCATAACTCTATTGAAAAATTACAAAAAATCTGCATGTCTTCTAAGCCCGATGTTAAAATGATTAGTAAATTAAGGACAAAATGTTTCGCTGCCTTGAGCTCTATTTATTCAGAAACACTTGTTAAGTCTTCGTTTCCTTATGAAACAGAAGAAATCTATAACTTCCTTTTAACATTGAATGAAAATATTGTGAATGCACTTAAACGTTCCCATACCGGAAATACGAGAGTCATATCGAATATTGCTTGTTTCTGCAAAAACGAACGATGTTCTATGCCCATCTGTTCTAGAAACTGCATTAGGTCATGTATTGCAGAACCTAAGATCACTAGGTACTATTGTGAAAGTTCATCCAATATATCAGTGTCTCTAAATGATATTTGTAACGGTGAGCCAAATTGTCCTAAAGGAGACGACGAGACCAATTGTAAAAAAGGTAAAGTACATTTTTTTAAACAATTATTTAACGCTAATTCATAATGCTTTAAAATTTTGTATAAATTGTGTGTAGATGACAGTGGAAAGATTCTGACAGACACGATTAGCTGTCTCGTGTGCTCACCATCTTTCTAAAGTTATATTGTGTATTATTTGCTTATCAAGGACTGATTTAAAAAGAGTGTCTAGAATTATTTTCCGCTGGCTTTTTTCTCCCGGTCAATCTTAGCCAACAGGACGCTCAAAGACGATGTACTGATTTTACATTGTACCCTTGACATTCATTAAGTGTATGTAAATCCCTTAAAATTAAATAAAATATTTGAATTTGAATTTGAAATTTGAAAACGTACATCATGAGTCTCTATAATTGTTATTCTTTCCTATAGATGTATGTCGGCGACATCACTTGGGTATGTTACGTCGTAGTCTGGAAAGAGTTGGGAAGAAGCGAGAAGGTACATCTATGGGTGAATTGCTTGCTACTTGGAAAACAAAGGTACTGATCATTTCAGAAAAACTTTATAGGAAAAATATCGTTACATCAAAATTTAAACTAACATCTTTTTAAAAAAATTAGATAATGGCAATATTAAAAAAATACCACCGCGTCAGTTATGACGTTGAAAACATTGTAAAGAATTCAGATCTTTTAATATTTCAAGGAAGATTTCAAATAAGATATAAAACTAAATATGGCAATGATATTGGGATACATACAATATTTAATGCTAAGCTACCACGACGTGTGTTTGCTATACTGGTCAATATATTTTCACTTGTAGACATTATATTGGTGCCTATTGGCTTTACATCATTTGGTGTATACTGCGATATTAGTAGACCAATACCCAACACGTATTTAATTTACTGCAGAAAGTTTAGTACTTTTTTATGTGAGAAGAGAAGCAAACGAGCATGCAAAACATCTGATGTTAACTAGTCGCAGCCAATAGACATCCCCGTACAACCACAAACGACCGAAATCTTATGAGCTCGAACACAGATACGTTGTTATTCCTGAAGACTAAGATGTTTGCCTCGCTGACTTCCTGAAGCTTATTTCTTTGCAGGTGACATCAACATTGTTGATTGTGGAGAATAACGACCGACCAAACCCGAAGATTATAAGAGAAACAGTCAAAGATATTCTCCGGGATTTAGTCAATACATACGGTGCTGTAGAGGATTATAGAAGGGACAATGAATATGCGTTAGATGAATTTATTAACATCGCCAGAAATGTTATTTCGTTCATAAGATCATGTGGTTATTAAACATAAATCTTATTATGTTAGTTATTATATTAAAAACATTAACACCATTTGTACCACTTCAATAAAATACTGTTTTTAAGATGGTAGAAATAAAATTTATTTTTTAAGGCTAGTGTAGTTTTATAGAAAATACAATTGTTATTTCAACGACATCATAAATTATAAACACATTCTTCTTTGTATGATTCTTAGCATATATTTACAAACTAAGTAAAAACATCGCGAGTTTTATTTATCATTTACGTCGACAAATAATAACAAAATTGAAGTATTCGTAAACTGCAATGTGTATAGTAATCATGTGTGGCAGTGTGGTTTAGAGTGTCGATTTTATCACAGGAAAAGAATATGGATCTTTACACCATATCGTACGTAAAATATATTTAAAGTTTATAGATTATTAAATAATAACGTCATTTGATAATTAATTTTGGTTACAGATGCAGTTATCTAATAATGATTTATTTTGCAACAGCATTCATTTTGGACGATCAAATAAATAATTCGGTTCATTTTCAATGGTTGGAATTTGACAGTCGATTTGATTGTATTGTTGGTATCACAGCAGACGATAGACCAATAGGGATAGGAATCCTTATTTATGAGGATTTTATAGTTACATCAGCAAATCCACTGGAGCCACACTTGGAAAAAGATAAAGGATCTGATAAATATACTGATCCAAAGAATAAAATAAAATTTCATACAATCGATGAAGTCTATAACAAAAGTAAAATATTAATCGTTGGTGAAATTACTGGTAACATTGCTAAAAGGCACGATGTATGGATAAGGATGGGTTTCAAAAAAACCCACTCGCCTATCCACGATCTTATGGTGATTAAAATAAGTGAAAATCAAGTTATAAAACCATCTGTTACAACAACTCTTGATACAAGGGCAGCTTTCCATTTAGCTCCTGATTTCAATTCTTACTTTACAAGTGGCTGGACATTCGCAGGATTTGGATATGCAGATACTTATCATATCACTGAAAATATAATGCTAGAGATAACTCTGTATGAAGAGTCTGAAGTGGCAGATTGTGATGAGTGGATACCCAGGGCGTGGGGGCGATTTATTTGCTTGTCGAATGTTGAAAAACTCGCAGGCGTACAATCAGGAGCGCCGTTGTTCCACGAAGGCGTTCTGCGGGGTATTGGCTGCTTTGCTCTCGAAAAAGGGAAGGAAAGCATTTTAGTATTTACCGATTATAAACTGTATACATTATACAGTGTTCATAAGAGCAGCTTTAACGAACTTCATCTCGACAGTTCAAAATATTAATTGATAAATTATTTTTTTAGTTTTGTCACGGTCGTTAAACCAGGATGCATTTTTTCCCCACTGTTATAAGACAAGAGCCTGAGACATCGGCACAATCGAACGTTACAATACCGTTATTTCTTTCGGAGATCTTCGGATTTCTTCCAGAAATTTCTTTCAAAGAAGATTTTTATACCCTTTAAACATAGTCATGTAATCTGTAGCAGAACTATCTCTATTCTAGTTATAACAATATATTCTTTAAGGCACAGTATAGAGTTCTGTAGTTGGGATAGCGTGTAAGCAAAAATATACGACATCGCAAAAAATACACGATATACATCATTTCGAAACTCTAAATAAGGTATTCCAGTTACAATTCCGCATTAAGAAAGGAGTTTTTGGATTCCACCTCTCAGCAGATAATATAGAAGATGAAAATGTCAAAAGTATGTTATGTCTTTTAAAGATTTGCCTTAAATATACATACAGGGTAAAAATAGAGCTGCATGATTCGTTGCAATGTACATATATAAAAAGATAGTTGGTTTATAAATAGAAAAGTAATTAAGGGACGTCTCCGAACGTTAATTACACAGTCAATTACCAATGCAGTTAAATAAGGTATAAAGTTTTTTTATAAGTATTTATTTAAGGCAATGAAATACATTTAGTTGACACGATTTCAGATGTCTCTGTGTCGTGGACAACCAGGTACACACAGGCCAGATATAAGGTCTAGCAAATAAGCACCCAGACCCAGAATATAAATTAAAATATGTACATTCTCTGTGAAGCATTTATTGTGTTTTCTTGAAGAGGTGTGATTACCAGCTGAATTTACATGTAAGACTTTTAAAGGTGGGAGAACTATATCAAAGATGGGAGAACCGAGAGTATAGTTCGACCGGGGAGGTACCACCGACGCCATCATAATCCACTGTAAAGCATTACTTTCGGTTGGAGAAGTGCGGTTGCCGGCTACACTTTGTAGCGAGGCGACCATCTTAGTCCTCTGGAATAGCAATGCATCTATGTCCGAGCTCAGATAGGATTTTAGTCATATTTGTGATTGTACATGGATTTCTTTAGGCTTCGACAACTTACCATCAGGTAGTTTACATGTTCGTTTGCTATTCTTCTCATATATAAAAAAAATTAAAAAGATGACCACCCCATTCCTCACAAGTAACAAACTGAGACAAGTCTAATATCTTGTTTGAGGTTAGCCGTCCACGTCCACGGACTGCAGAGACGATTTAGCATCAATTACTTGCTATGAACACCCACAAACAATCTCAGATAGGACTTAAGTCGTGTCTACCCCGACTGGCATCAGACTTATCTGATGCCAATCGGGAGTTAAATCCTAACTCCTCAAATAAACTTCAAATAAAAGATAAACATGAAATAAGAATCCAATCCTATCTCCTCAGATAGACCTTAGATAATATAAACTTAAGTCCTATTTTCTCGGATAGGCCTCAGATTAGACTAGGATAGGACTAGAGATAGGATCTCATCAGGTAAACCTCAGATTGTAAAGCGATTGTAAAGGACTTCAGCTAGTAAAGCGGTTTTCTGGTTTGGAAAGGCAAAGGTATTTAAGGCAATTTAAGGTGATTTACGGCCAACTTAAAATATAAAGTAGTCCCCTATACAACATCTCTAAGGACTAAGTAGCAACGCCTCATTGTGAAATAAACCTTCAGAAAACCGTACTCCATTATTCAAATCTGAATACATCACAGCTATGTTATATTGGCAGTATTTTTTATTTTAAGTGAGAAAAGTAGCAAACTTAATGTTGTGTTCACAAACACGACCGTAATCCTATCTGAGCTCGATCTAAGGACTAAGATGATCACCTCGCTTCAAAGCGTAACCGGCAACCGCATCTCTCCAACCAAAACACAAGTATTGCTTTACGGTGGATTATAAGGAGAGCTGTGGTATCTCCCCGGTCGAACTACAGTTCTTTCACCTGTAAAAAAGTACCTGTAAAGTATGAAGCAGAAGTAGCAACATCTTTATAAATGTCTTCATATTAGAAATCAAGTAACAATGGAGTCATTAATTCTATTTTAGTATCAAATTTATCAAGTAACGATACAAGTTTTTCGTCAATTTTGGTTGGATAAAATATTTACTTAATAGGTACAGACAGTTAATCATTTTCGATGTGGTTTCTGTTATCTCTTAACGATCTATGAATCACCGTTACATATATATATTATCACGGTGTGTGCTGTTGACAGTACGTACGAAGACATCGAGGCGACAACATGGCAGGTAAGTGGCTGATAATGATAACAATGATAAAGAATTTAGAGAAACAACTAGAACATTACGTGAACTGTTTTTTGTACAAAGCAATGGCCGTATGTTTCGTTTGGACCAAAATGTTTGTTGTCTACTAAACATATAAGTATTTAAAAATGTTTTTGGATCGTTACGAATTTTCGAAATTTAATAATGAAGATATTTTTTACGACTTTTTAGAATTGTATGAGTAATTTTAATGCTATTATCATTTAAGTAAAGTTATCTATCTGTTTATTAAGATGATAAAAGTAATACGTACCAACTTTTAATGTTTTAAATATAAATTATTTTTAATTTTTTCTACTTTATTTTTTTATCTGTGTTAAAACTGAAAATTTATTTTTAGTTTTTTTTAATATCAGATGACATTACTTATGACGGTAACTAGTCAAATCCGTGTCTATTATCTATCCGTATAATTTGAAATTAATTAATGATTTAACCTCAATTATCTTCGATGAGTTTTGAGCTATGTCGAAAAATAAGTGACTTTTGTTTCGAAAAACATACTTCAATTATCACAAGGTCCTTGTATGGAAAAAGTAATCCATTTTTATGTAAAAGTAATCCATTTTTATGTAAAAGATCAAACGCTGCATTCGTAACGGTCATTATCATGTAAATTGACTAACACGGGAATTGCATCATTCGTAATAACTGAAGATGCGACTTTCTCTTCTATGTGAAGACAATACTGCCTATATTGGCATACGTGTATTATGAGATACATGTTGTCTATAGTTGACGTGGCTACAATTGCAGGCTCAAGGTATTAAGCTGATATACAATTAACTTGTACCTAAGACTAATAATAGTCTAGTTCTAGAAACCTAGGTAGATTAAAATAACATACAAATTGAAATTACTCATAGTCTTGCGTGATGTTTAAATAGAAAACATTATAAAAGTACAAACAAAAGTAAACATTAAGTCGGGGTTAGACATTACTGGTATAGGAATGGAAAAAACACAATATATAAATAATTGTAATATTTTAAAGGTGGTAGAACTATAGTTCGACCGGGGATGTCCCACCGCCGCTGTCATAATCCGCCGTAAAGCATTGTTTGTGTTGCGGTTGGAAAGGTGCGATTGCCGGCTACACTTTGAGAGGCGACCTTCTTAGTCCTCAGGAGTAGCAACGTATCTACGTTCGAGCTCACATAGGATTTCGGTCGTGTTTGTGGTTGTATGTGGATATCTATGGACTGCGACTACTTAACATCAGGTGGTTTGCATGCTCGTTTGCTACTCTTCTCACATAAAAAAGTAAGAGGTAATTAAATTAGGTAATTAATACAAGATAAAACAATAGAATCCTATTACTTGATAGAAATCGATGAATCAAGGAAATGTTTATCAGTTAAGGAATTTTGCATAACTCATAAACATTTTCGAACATTTTATAAAGGATTTGTCCGATACTGTATTTGATAAAACTCTTTAATAATCATACGCGGCGGTATTTCCGCCTTAAAGGACCGCTTAAAATCAATTAGTTATTTGAATTGTGTGCCTCCTTGTAACTTCTATTATATGGCAACGTCAAACATTTATAATCGTAAAGAATATTAATTCCGCTTTGACTTGAGTTAATCAAGTATTATCTGACTGATAGATAATTCTAATCTTGCCGCTGAAACATATCCGTTGCATTCGAGGTGAGTGTACTGTGAAGGAGTGTTTGGCAAATATTTTGATTCATATCCTTCTTTATTTTCGTGTCATGTGATGATGCTTGAACACACAATGATATGTTATCACGCGTTGAACAAAAGCGTCAAGAAAATTCTATAATTTCATCGAATTCAAAAGAGCGAATGTTTTTATTTTAACCTCTATCGACAAAACACAAGAGAAAATGGTTACTTATATTGAAACAACGATAAATAGTAAATCATGTACACTTATAATGCGCATAGTTTATGTTTTGCATCACAAACCCAAAAGAAAGGACACCAAAATTTACACTCGTTGTTATAATACCTGAACTAACTACCTAAAGCGGATTACGAAAATGGATTTTAGAAATTGAAATAGCAAAAGAACATGCTGTCCAATCATAAAAGGTGGTAGAGCCGTTAGAGCTCGCCCGGGGCGGTACCATCGCCACCCTCATAACCAGCCGTAAAGCAACATGTTCTTCATGTATTGTGTTTCGGTTGGGGAGGTGTGGTTGCCGGA